>JAVGVS010000427.1:235000-240000 GCA_032718565.1 Distichodus sexfasciatus | reverse complement strand
ACACACGCACACACATGCGCACACACGCGCACACACACACATACACACACACAAAGACAAAGAGCATGTGAGATCAGCACATAAAGACAGTGTGTGTGTGTGTATATGTGTGTGTGTGTGTGTGTGTATATGTGTGTGTGTGTGTGTGTGTGTGTAGCACTAGCCCCAGCTTAAGGGATGTATTTTAGTAGAGAATGTGGAGAGTATTTTTAGTTTTCTGACTGCTCCCCCATTGCAGAATGCTGTGTCCTACTTACACACACACACACACACACACTCCTTCTGATACATTTTTCCATGACCTAAAAAAACATATTGTTCTAAGCGCACACCTGGTTCATAGTCCAGGTGCTGTGTGTGTGTGTGTGTGTGAGACCCCTCCCTAACCTGTGATAAGCAGTAAAACAGTGTCAGGCTAAATAAACCCCGGCTCATACAAACTCACACGCACGCCACTTTATCAGACCCTCCAGGATTTTGCCATTTTGCAATTTTGACCAATTACCGCAACTTTTCTGTAATTTTTGACCGGTCGTCGTCGTTTCCCACAAAGCGTTGAGCCATACGTCGGCGAACTCAGTTCCAAATTACGTTTGCAGGACGCAGGAAACGTGATGAAAACGCCTCACATTTACCTTCAAAGGTAACTAAATGGTTAATAAAAATAATAGTGGTTTTGTCAGTCATTATCTGAAGCGCTTAATCCCTGTCCGGGTCACGGGGACTGGAGCCAATCCTGGGAGTACGGGCGCGAGGCGGGGATCAACAGCGCAGGGCACATAGTGCTCATAGGGAAAAATCTAAACTTCTTTCTGCAACTTTATTGCAACAAAAACACCTAAAAACACAACAACATTCAACGCCGTCGTTTAGAACAGTGTTTCCCAATCCCAGTCCTCGCGGAACACCGCTCTGCACATATTTGGTATTTCCAGCACCGCTGAACGCCGATCCCACGTTGCTAATTAGCCAATTAGTAGCATCAGCTGTGCTGTGGGTCGGGAAACTCGAATCTGTGCAGAGCGGTGTTCCGCAAGGACTGGGATTGGGAAACGCTGGTTTAGAAATGCAGCTTTATGGGACTTTTGCTTGGACCCCACTGGTTGCCGCTTCTGGCTATATTCCTATTTAATTTTACCCGTTTGTGAGTAAACCCTGAATTGGGGGACGCGGTTTTAAGAGGTGGTGAGGATCTGATTGACTGTCCTCTAAAAGTACTTCTGAGATTTTCAGCGTCGTTGTGGTAATGTGTGTGTTTTATCTCATCTGTGGAACAGTTTCCGTTTTGATGTGAGAAACTCAACGAGGTTTGCATCTGTTATTTTCATCTAGGGATGATGGACGGACCTCAGAAAGACCAGGACTGTGTGTGCGTGTTCATCCGCACCTGTTCCAGTATGGCGTTGATCCGCTCCACCTCGCAGTCGATGAGGAAGCGCTTCTCCTGCCTGCGGTCCATCTCCTCGATGATGCGGCGGAACTCCAGAGGATCCACGATGTTGCCAACCGAGCGAGCCGTCACCTGCCAGTTGTTAGCCACAGCGGACTCCATCACGGCCTGCAGGATGGAGAACCCTGGAGGGGTAAAGAGAGAGGGGGCTAGTCTTAACTTGCTACGGTTATGGCTCTTAGGATTCTGAAGACGTTTCACCTCTCATCCAAAATGCTTCCTCTGGTCTCCTTCAGATACGGGGATACTGTAGCCATGCACGATAATATCAGAATCATCTCGAAATCAGCTGAAAATTGCTTTTTTAAGTCCTCAGTATCGGACTGATATTTGTATTCAGCGGATATTATTTGCTGCTGCGTTTATTGTCCGTGTGAAAGGTAGCGCTTGTGTCCGGCATGTCCAGAGTCCGAGGCGGGATGTTATACGGCCCACGTCTTCTGTCTTAAAATGTCTGGTGTTATTTTGTGTTTAAATTCTGATCACGCAGTGGAACGTTCACCAACAGAATCTCTGGTCTTTACGCTCAACTCTGCTGCACACGTCAAACATGTTTAACTACTAAACTGTGTGTTTGCTTCACTTAGTGAATGTGAGCTCACACATGGGCCGTGTCCCGAGCCGTGTACTACTGCACTTAATAGTGTGCTAGGTAAGGTGCTCTTATCATACTCTTCTATGTGGTAGTATGCATCTCAGGAAGTAGCCGGGGTTGTAGCTTAACGGCTCTCTACACACTAGGTAGTGCACATGGAGTGTCAGACACGACCTGTTTGACTTGGTACACTACATAGGGCGGGAAGTGACTTCTTCTTAAAGTGTTGTGCACTACGCTGGAAATGCTCCATCCTCGCTCCACTCCGCTTCCACGCTCGCTTGACTTGGTGCTGTGTTGGAAATGTCAGAACTATGGCGTTACTTTTGTGATAAAACTGAGCTCGCAGTGGGAAAGGCGACGTGTTCAGACTCATCATCAGAATGAAGAAAGACTGTGAGAAGCATCGTCAGTATTTTCGTGGCACGGCGGCCCAGTTACGAGGTGCACGGCGTTTACTGCGAACACAAATCTGCATCTTGATTCTGCTTGAGATTGTCTGCTGAAGGGATGAGAGGAGGAAGAGGCGAGAGGGAGAGCAGTTATGAGTATGTGTATGAGAGGATCTATTAATAATGCGGTACAGATGGAGATACTCTCATTTCTCTCAGTAAGTTACTGCAGCCTTGCAGCACACCTCTCATAGCGGCACACACACACGGTTTAATTAGTGTGTGTTTCTGAGTGCTGCTCTGCTGAGTCGTTTAGAAGTAAGTGATTAATCAGGTCTGACCACTCGGGGGGATCTGCATTCAACAAATCACATGGACAGGATACACACACACGCAAAGACTACACACGCAAAGACCACACACGGGTCAGCGCTGGACAGTATGACCTCACATTAATAAAACTATTATTTCCTACTTTTACCCTGATAACCCCACAATACCAAATGCATTTACATGGAGTAGAGTATAAGGGTCAAGATTTTAACGGTTAGTTAAACACACACACACACTTTTTGTCCTGTGTGTGTTTATTTACCTTCTAGGGGTTGACTGGTGTGATATATTGATGATGGATATTTATCATCTTCATAGTTATGAGTTTGGGTCATTTTATTGGTCAACGTGATAGTTTTTAAATGTGCTGTAGAAATAAAGTCGGTTTAGTAAAAAAAAACAAAAAAACCTGAAATACATGAAACAGGAAACTGGGACATGACTCACTGCTTGTTTTCTTGTCATTTTGATTCTGGAAATAAATATGGAGTAAAAATTGAGTTTGAGTTTTTTGTTTCCATTTGAAAGATGAATGTACCAATAATACGCAGGTTGTGTGAGGTCTGGAAGCTGTCAGAGTTGAATGTTAGATGTTAAAAGGCATTTACATTAAGAGATTATTCAGTTTACAGCAGATATTAAAGGGTTAAAGTAACGTTATGAATTTCCTGGGTTAGTAATAATGGACATCAGGACTGGACCCTAAAAAACCACAGCAGCCCACCGTAGTGTGTGTGTAGAGTGTGTGTGTTCACCCCATTACACAGATGCCCATGTATTTAGTGGTCAGTGAGGAGCGGTCCCCATGAGGACACGTGATTTTATAGTAAATGTTTTAAGTGAGGTTTTCGGTTACTGAGGTTAGTGTGTAGGTGTAGCGGAGTCATCGTGTGTGTGTGTGTGTGCGTGTGTGCGTGTGTGTGTCCTCACCTCGGTCCGTGTCGTAAAGGTAGACGAACTTTTCCCACTTGTAGTGTGCCAGCGTGCTGAGCAGCGCCCCCTTGAGCGAGGGCCTCATCTGCAGCACGAACTGCAGCTCGGTGTCCAGCGGGTAGGACGGAGTGATGAAGGAGGTGTGCAGCGCTCCGCAGAAGGACGTCAACGTGTTGACCGAGCGCTGGTCGTAAAAACCCAGAATCACGTACACGCCCCGCGAGAACTGAGAACAAACTGCAGCGGGAAGACGGGGGACGGAGGAGAGAGGAGGACGGGGGACGGAGGAGAGAGAGACGTGGTCATTTCTCACTTCATAAGCCAGGTGCGTTAAGGTGGTGTGTGGATGAGTTGATTGATGACGGCATGGGGACGCTCAGCACGCTCACTCCTTTAATCTGACCCAGTAAAGGTCAGCAACAGCTTTGACTAAATCACCAACAAACCGCTGGCCGTGTCGAGTGTGTTCGTCCGGAACACTTCACAAGGAGCAAGATTAACTAGGTCATGGCTTAAGGGGGCAAACAAACACACACACACTCACACACACGCATATGCATAAAGAACACACACACACACACACACACTCACACACACACACACACACGCATATGCATAAAGAACACACACACACTCACACACACGCATATGCATAAAGAACACACACACACACACACACACTCACACACACGCGCATATGCATAAAGAACACACACACACTCACACACACACACACACACACACAGAGCAATATTTCAAATGCTTGTACCAGCTGTTTATGTTCTGCCTGGAGCTTCAAACCTGCCACTCATACTGACACACACACACACACACACACTCACACATGCACGCAAACATACACACTCACACACATACACGCACTCATGCACACACACCTGCACATCTACACACACACACACACACTCACACACACACTCTCTCTCATTCACACACATACACACACACACCTCTCATACACACTCACACACATACACGCACTCATGCACACACACCTGCACATCTACACACACACGCGCACAAACACATACAAACACGCACAACTTGCAAACACATCTCTCAAGCACACACGCATATGAAAACACACACACTCTTGCGTACGCACACTCATACTCACACACACTCTCACTCGTGCACACACTCAAACACACACACACAGATTCTAAGGTTTTACAGGAACTCTAGTCATGCTGTCGTAATGTTGACCTAAAACTAATTCTAACTCCTCACACACACACACACACCACACACACAGTTAGCGAGTATGTCAAACTCGTAT
>JAVGVS010000427.1:225000-230000 GCA_032718565.1 Distichodus sexfasciatus | reverse complement strand
GCTCAGGACTTGTTACTGCTGTAAAACAAACGATTATTGTCACATCTTTCAAACGCTAACAAGAGATGGCCACCGAGGGCACCATGTCCCGCCTCAGTCTAACTATGCGGTATGTCAGTCATTTCGCCCTGCCCTCGTTATTCTGATTGGTCAGTTAGTATAACTGCCACCTTTTTGTCTCGGTCAGTCCTCCGTTACTCTGCTCCACGTTGTCGCAAGGTTGGTCGCGAAGTTTAAAGCTTCATGTTGTTTTAAGGCTATCGAGCAGGTTTACGTTTCTTCGCTTGAGTAGATTCTTGCACTGGTCTCATGAAGCCTTGTGTCTCGTCAACATCGTTTATGACTCAAATCCGAATTTCCTGAAGACAACGTGGTTCTGGTGAACCTTAAGTCAAAACGCTTCCTCGCAGAGTGAAGCATGAAGACGTGCAGAAGCAGCAGATTGCAATGTTGTGAGCAGCTGATCTAAAGTGTGTAGTTTTAAACCACAACTTTCAGCTCCAAGCTGCCACGACAATAAGTGTGTGAGTCTAATTACAAGTTGCTGTTTTAATGTAGTAGCATTACACTACACGCCCAGAGATAAAGTAGCGACGACATCCAAGCTGCTTCATCCTGTAACACTGAGTATGCAAGAATCGTCACTGGAGAAGCTGAAGCGTTTTAAAAGTGACATGCTACCAGACACAGTCATCATTTCAGTTTAGCTGGAGCTGTTTCCATCGTTTAGCTGTGTGTCCATTACTTCACAAATAAAAACACAAAGCAGCAAGAACTCAATAACCCTGGAAATCCCAGCCTGGTTTCTAACACCATTTGACACTGAAGCGCTTCAGGGGTGTGGTTGATCATCGATCTGGTTCAGGAAGACCAACTGTCAACAAGAGAGTAAAGATCCAATGCAGACCTAATGGCTGGAAAGCAGGCAGGAGCGAGAGGGAGGGAGGACGGAGGTATGATGTTGTTTCTGTTGTGTGTGATGCTTCATCAGTCCTCACAACAACACAGACTTGGCTACCACAGCAGGAACATCACACGGTCAGTTGGTAGGAACGGCCAGGAGTTAGTCTGTGATCAGAATCGCTGGGGGTTCATACCCAGGGCGGTACTTGAGGTACCACCGAGGTACTCATGAGCAAGGTACCGTCCCCAACACTGCTGGTGCCCACTGCTCCTTCACAGATGGGTCAAATGCAGAGGTCACATGTGGTCGTGGTGCACTGTGTGCTGTGCTGTGTTCGTAATGACTAATAATCACTCACTTTAGCATTTATGGAGAAGAGAGACAACAGATGCTGAAGAAAAGTGACGATTAAAGTACAGTGTGAGTGGAAAAATGGGCTCTCTGTGAAACGCCCATACGAGAGAAAAATACAGCGCCTGCCTTCTTCCTTCATCTCTCCCTCCTGGTCTTCAGCCTTCCAGTCGTGTTTCTGGCAGCACGCTTCAGGCAGAGTTTGTGTATTAAAGTTTAAAGAAGAACTGAAAGTTCAGTTTACTTTCATCTGAGTGCCGCACTTATCTGAGAACTGACGGGGTGTGTGTGTGTGTGTGTGTGTGTTACAGAGAGAGTTTTTGGGTCTGAATGCCCAGCTGTCTTTCCCTGAGGTGGTCAACCACAAGCCAGAGCTGAAGATTGTACTGTCTCACTCACACACACACACACACACTGTGTTGCCTTTTAGGGTGTTTTCACACTTGGTCCGTTTCAGCCCTCAAAGCCAACTCCGATCGATTAGTCAGCATTATTTACATGTATGTGCACACGCCAAACGAACTCGGACCCCTCTGAAACGAAACGAACTGAGACCATCTCACGATGTGGTCTCAGTCCGTTCATGAATCCTCAAGAAAGCGGTTCGCTCTGACCAGACCTTATGAACGCAGAAAAGCGCCTCCTGGTTCGCCTAAGTTGTCGTTCGAAGTGAAAACTACCCAGAATGCAAAGCAGTCTCAGGTCTGAGAGCGTAAAGGATTACGTATGAACCGAAAAAGGAGTGAGGCCCCATCTGAGCTGAAGTGGAGCAGAAAGAGGAGCGAGTCCCCTTTCAAACGAACTCACAGTGTGAACGAAGAGATCTGAAAGTTCTCTTCTGTCGGTCCAATTTTTGACCACTTCAGAGGAGCGCAGTTCGGGTTCCTTAAAGAGGACCATATGAAAACACCCTCTACTATCTCAGTGAGATCCTTCCGTAATCACTAGATGTAAATTATAGCGATCTGTTTTTATTCTCTCACATCAAACCTGGAACATTCTCAACCAAAGAGTGTTGTCCCAAGGTCTCACTAAGACACAAAACCAGCATTCAAACACACTTAATCATCACACACACCGCAGGGCAAAGATTTAGACACACACTGACCTTACACACACAAACACACACACACACACACGAGTCCCCACGAAGCAAGCAGTCCCCACAGAGTGCAGTCAAGTGTCGGTCCTCACCAGAATACACACACACACACATACGCACGCTCAGTTGAGCAGTCAGGGCAGATAGAGATACAGAACTGTAATGACAGCAGCCAGAAACAGGCGTTTTATAATGACGTGCACACACACACACGCACACACACACTACGTACACACACAGCGCTGGTTACAGGGCACTGAGTCTTCCACTGGCCTGGGCATGTGTGTAACCGTCAGACTTCACCATCATCAAACACCCACTCCATCTCTCTTTCTCTACTCATCCCCCACTGTCTCCACATCTCACCATCATCATCCCTCCTTCAACAACTCTCCCTCCATCACTCTCTCCCTGTCCTCCAGCTCTCCATCACTCCATCTCCACCAGCTATCCCTCCTTCCAACAACTCTCCCTCCATCCCTCTCTCCCTGTCCCTCCAGCTCTGACTACCCAGCATCTCCACCACATCCCTCCCTTCAACAACTCTCCCTCCATCCCTCTCTCTCCCTGTCCTCCAGCTCCATCACTCCATCTCCACCTGGCCATCCCTCCTTCAACGACACTCCTCCATCCTCTCTCCTGTCCTCCAGCCTCCATCACTCCATCTCCACCGGCTATCCTCCTCTTCAACAACTCTCCTCCATCACTCTCTCCCTGTCCTCCAGCTTCCATCACTCCATCTCCACCGGCCATCCCTCCTTCAACAACTCTCCCTCCATCACTCTCCCTCCATCACTCTCTCCCTGTCCTTCAGCCTCCATCACTCCATCTCGCTCCGGCCATCCCTCCTTCAACAACTCTCCTCCATCACTCTCTCCCTGTCCTTCAGCTTCCATCACCCATCTCCACCGCCATCCCTCCCTTCAACCACACCCTCCATCCCTCTCCTGTCCTCCAGCCTTCCTCCATCACTCCATCTCCACCGCCATCCCTCCTTCAACAACTCTCTCTCCATCTCCTCTCTCTCCTGTCCTCCAGCTCCATCACTCCATCTCCACCGCCATCCCTCCTTCAATCCATACACTCCTCCATCCTCCTCTCTCCCGTCCTCCAGGCTTCCACTCCCACCTCCGTCATCCCTCCTTCAACAACTCTCCCCTCTCCATCCCTCTCCCTGTCCTCCAGCTCTCCATCACTCCATCTCCACCGTCATCCCTCCTTCAACAACTCTCCCTCCATCACTCTCTCCCTGTCCTCCAGCTCTCCATCACTCCATCTCCACCGTCATCCCTCCTTCAACAACTCTCCTCCATCACTCTCTCTCCCTGTCCTCCAGCTCTCCATCACTCCATCTCCACCGCTATCCCTCCTTCAACGACACCCCTCCATCACTCTCTCCTGTCCTCCAGCTCTCCATCACTCCCATCTCCACCGCCATCCCTCCTTCAACAACTCCTCCATCCTCTCTCCTGTCCCTCCAAAGGCTCCATCACTCCATCTCCGACTGGCCATCCCTCCTTCAACGACACTCCCTCCATCCCTCTCCCCGTCCTCCGGCTTCCATCACCCATCTCCACTGTCATCCCTCCTTCAACGACACTCCCTCCATCCCTCTCTCCCTGTCCTCCAGCTCTCCATCACTCCATCTCCACCGCCATCCCTCCTTCAACAACTCTCCCTCCATCACTCTCTCCCTGTCCTCCAGCTCTCCATCACTCCATCTCCACCGTCATCCCTCCTTCAACGCACACTCCCTCCATCCCTCTCTCCTGTCCTCCAGCTTCCATCACCCATCTCCACCGGGCTATCCCTCCTTCAACAATCCTCCTCCATCACTCTCTCCCTGTCCTCCAGCTCTCCATCACCCATCTCCACCGGCCATCCCTCCTTCTCAACAACTCTCCCCCTCCATCACTCTCCCTGTCCTTCCAGCTCTCCATCACTCCATCTCCACCGTCATCCCTCCTTCAACGACACTCCCTCCATCCCTCTCTCCCTGTCCTCCAGCTCTCCATCACTCCATCTCCACCGTCATCCCTCCTTCAACAACTCTCCCTCCATCACTCTCTCCTGTCCTCCAGCTCTCCATCACTCCATCTCCACCGTCATCCCTCCTTCAACAACACTCCCTCCATCACTCTCTCCTCACAGTGATGTGCACTTGTCTGCTGTGCTCTCATCCCCTGTTCCCTCCGACAGCAAACAGCTCACACACACCTCCACTGACACCAGCAAGTAGGAGTTCAAAAGAGATGAAGTGAATATCAGTATGAGGGGATAAAAGTGGAGAGAGAGAGAGAGAGAGAGAGGAGACGAGACGGAGTGGTGGTGGTGATGAGAGATAAAGAGAGTTAAAGATAGAAACAGAGAAAGACAAGACGGACAAGGACTTGAAGAGAGAGAGAGAGAGAGAGAGAACAACAGAATGACAGAAAGAAAGAGGAACGAATAGAGAGAAGCAGAGGAAGACTGGAAGAGAGCAGGAGAAACATACATATATAGAGAGAGAGGTGGTCAGACAGACAGACGACGGATGGATGGAGAAAGAGAGAGAGAGAGTCAGAAGTGGAGAGAATTAGAGAAAGAGATGAACAGAGAAAGAGAGAGAGAGGTACAGAGAGGAGGAATGAGAGTCAGATGGGA
>JAVGVS010000427.1:200000-220000 GCA_032718565.1 Distichodus sexfasciatus | reverse complement strand
TGTACACACCCTGCTATACTACTGTACACACCCTGCTATACTACTACACACACCCTGCTATACTACTACTATACTACTATACACCCCATATACTCAATACATTAATTCTAATATACTTACTTACACAATCTCTGCTATACTACTGTACACACCCTGCTATACTACTACTATACTACTGTACACACCCTGCTATACTACTATACACACCCTGCTATACTACTATACACACCCTGCTATACTACTATACACACCCTGCTATACTACTACACACACCCCGCTATAGTACTATGCACACCCTGCTATACTACTACTATACCATCAAGCAAGTGTCCTCATATACTACTACACTATACTACTGGGTGGCTATGCTATACTACTTACACACACCTCAAGTTATACTACTATATAACACCTCAGTTATATTACTACTATACTACTGCATGCCCCCCAAGTTATACTACTATACAATTTATATGATTATATTACTGCATGCCCCTGTTATACTACTATACACAACCCGCTATACTACTACTATACTACTATGCACACCCTGCTATACTACTACTATACTACTGCATGCCCCTGCTATACTACTTACACACCCTGCTATACTGCTACTATACTACTGCATCCCCCTGCTATACTACTTACACACCCTGCTATACTACTACTACTATACTTACTGCATGCCCCTGCTATACTACTTTCACACCCCACATATACTACTACTATACTACTATGTCTCAGTTATAATTTATCATTATGCGTTCTCAAGTTATACTACTATACACAATCTGCTATATCTACTATACACATCCCATATACTACTACACACCCATATACTACTACTATATCACTACACACACCCTGCCATAATTACCATACACACCCTGCTATACTACTACTATACTACTGCATGCCCCTACTATACTACAGCTATGGGGTAGCAGTGATAGCCGTATCAAAGTCAAAGATAAAGTTGACTTTGACTTTGATACTGCTATCACTGCGACCCCGCTACTATGCAACTACAACCACTACTATACTACTACACACCCTACTATGCTACTACACACCCTGCTAGACCGCTACTATACTACTACTACACCCTACTATACTGCTACACATCCTACTATACTAATACACACCTTACTATACTACTACTATTGCTACTACCCCCACTACTACGCAACTATAACCATTACTATACTACTACACACCCTACTACACTACTGCTATCAGTACTAAACACACCCTACTATACTACTACACACACCCTGCTATATTACCACTATACATACCCCACTATACTGCCACTACCACACTACTATAACCACTACCATACACACCCTACTATACTACTATAACCACTACTACACACAACCGACTATATTATTACTATATGCACCAAACTATACTACTACTACAACCACTACTACACACACACTACTATACTACTCCTGTACACACCATATTATACTGCTATTATACTGCTATAACCACTACTATACACACCCTACTACACTACCACCATACTACTATAATCACTACCATACACACCCTGCTATACTACTACTATCACTACTAAACACACCCTACTATACTATTACACACACCCTGCTATACTACCACTATACATACCCCACTATACTGCCACTACCACACTACTATAACCAATCTCTACTACACTAGCTAACAATTATACCACTATAACCACTACCATAATACTAACTTACTATACTACTATAACCAATTACTACACACAATCAACTATACTATTACTATATGCACCTAACTATATTACCATTATAACCACTACTACAATACTGACACTACTATACTACTCCTGTACACACCATATTATACTGCTATTATACTGCTATAACCACTACTATACACACCCTACTACACTACCACCATACTACTATAATCACTACCATACACACCCTACTATACTACTACTATCACTACTAAACACACCCTACTATACTAATACACATTAACTTTAGTTATACTACCACTATACATACCCCAATTATACTGCCACTACCACACCATCATAACCAATTCTACTACACTACCACCATACTACTATAACCACTACCATACACACCCTACTATACTACTATAACCACTACTACACACAATCAACTATACTATTACTATATGCACCAAACTATACTACTACTATAACCACTACTATACACACCCTACTATACTACTATAACCACTACTACACACAACCGACTATACTATTACTATATGCACCAAACTATACTACTACTACAACCACTACTATACTACCCCTGTACACACCATACTATACTACTACTACACTGCTATAACCACTACTATACACGCCCTACTATACTACTACCCTAAGCACTACTACACACAACTGACTATACTATTACTATATGCACCAAACTATACTACTACTATAACCACTACTATACACACCCTACTATACTACTCCTGTACACACCATACTATACTACTACTATACTGCTATAACCACTACTATACACACCATACTATACTACTCCTGTACACACCCTACTATACTACTACTACTACTACTATAACCACTACCATACACACCCTACTATACTACTATAACCACTACTACACACAACCGACTATACTATTACTATATGCACCAAACTATACTACTACTATAAGCACTACTATAATCACCCTACTATACTACTGTAACCACTACTATACACACACACACCCTGCTATACTACTACGTCTACTCTACTACGGCAAATATATATCCACCACTATGCTACTGCTATGCTTCTATTACTAAATTACTACTACTACTACTACACTACAGTACTACTACACTACTTCTTCTATATTACTACTGTACTGTGCTGAGCGTTTACAACAACTGAACCATTAGATCAGAGTAAATGAAGCTCTATCACAATGAAGATGAAGATGATGATGATGTGTGAAATTACACTCTGGTGTCTGTCGGTTTGATGTCACTTGATGCCTAGTTAGTGTGTGTAATTAGTGGTGGCAGGCTGAAAAATGGCAGACCACACAGCTGCTGGAGTGGTCAGTCTACTGACTGGTGCTGGTCAGCACAGTGCTCACATCACCGTGTTTTACTGATTGAATTTGTTTGTGTGTGTTTGTGTGGCTGCAGTGAGCGTGACGTCAGCTGTGTATGTGAAGGAGGAAGTGATGCGACAACAGATCCAGTGGCCTTTGGGCCGGGATTACACACACACACACCGAGGAGGAGGACAGTCAAATGGACAGGAGTGAGGTAACATCAACACACAGATAACACACACACATACACAGAGGCCAGCTCAACAAGAGTGACCCAAGGAGGAGGCAATCACACAGGTTTGAGCATGAGCTGTGTGTGTGTGTGTGAGGGGTGTTTGAATGTTTATAGCTATCACGTTGATGGACTACTATTGATTTCAGTGGTACCTCCTCACACACACACACACACACACAGGGGTCGTCCTTCATCCTCAGCTTCCTCTTTCTGCCCTTCCTCCCTCATTCCATTTACTCTACCCCTATATTTCAACACACACACACACACACACACACACTTGCTGCTCTCGGTCCTTAAATGTAGCTCTGTCCTGAGTCTGCAGGTGTCGACAGTCTAGTTCAGGAACACACACACACTCTTCCTCTTCTACTAAAACATTATATCTAGGCTGATTTTTTTCAGTTGTGATGCAGTGAAGCGTTGATTCAAACTGTGACACACACACACTCACACACACCAGTGTATTCCTTACACTTCACACTCCACAGAAGAAATCTCCCATTACATCAATCATTCAGTCAGAGGCATGAGGAGTGTGTGTGTGTGTGTGTGTGTGTGTGTGTGCAGTAAGTTGAAGTGTTGAAATGCACCATACAGACCTGACAACACAACAAGCTTATTCTCCCTTCTCCCTCAGCTCCAATATTTTATCTACAATACTCTGATCTACACACACCAGCAGTGTAGTAACATGTTAGTAAAGTAATGCAGTTACAGTAATGTATGACTTCCTGCCGTACGCAGCAGCGTAATCCGGGTTCATTAATGTTCAGTAATGATAGAGCTTTGGCACAAGAGTGAATTGTTGTGAGTAAAAGAGTTGTTTCCTACAGAGTGTACGTCTACAGTCATTATCCTGCATTTACATTTACAGCATTTAGCCGACACTCTTATCCAGAGCAACTTACGCTTCCTCATTTCAGGGACAGCTCCCCTGAGAGCAACTTGGGGTTAAGGGTCTTGCTCAGGGACCCAGTGTTGGTAACATCAGAGGTCAGAACCCACAACCTCTCGGTCTCAAGGCGAGTGTTCTACCACTAGGCCACTGCACCCCATCGCCCTCCACTGATGTACAATCAACCGCAGTAAACTACATTTCACAACGTCCTACTTCACACTTATTCTGCTGAAAGTAACTGCAGGAGTCGAGTAACACGTTACAACTCAAGAGACAGTGATCCTGGAATGGATTACGCTGAAATAACACTAACTAGTCATCTAGAGTCTAGTACATGTTGGTAGTAACTCACCGAGCACTGCTTATGGATCTCAGGCCTCAGCAATCAACAAGTCCGTCCTCTTAAAGCGCTGCAAGGAAACAGCAGACTGTCGATGGTTCCTGTGTGTGTCCTCTAAAAGCGGCCCCTAGGGGAACCACTTGCCCGTCCTCCCTCTCTCCCAAACAAACCCCTCAGCAGCAGCAGCATGCACTAGTGTGTGTGTGTGTGTGTGTGTGTGTGTATGTGTGTGCGTGCGTAAATCTGGTTTGAACCCCGATAACACCAACCACAAACACCCCAGAGAAAACTGTGTGTGTGTGTGAGTCTGATGCCGAAGTGGAGGACAGACCCCTGTAAACAGAAAGAGGCACGCAACGACACACACACACGGCAGTGTCTGAGATCACTCCAACACACACACACACACAGGAAGTTGGTAGTGTAAGGGTTACAGCGTTGACCCCGTGATCCGATGGTCGGTGAGGTACTCATGAACACCCCAACCTGAACATCACTCTCACACACACCTTATCACACACCTGTTTGTGGAAAACATCAGATCACTGGCCTTTCATCGAGGCTGAACTTGCTGTTGAAACATCTTAACTGTCTTAAACACACACTCGCGTCAAAACGTATTTCATGGTGATGCTGATTTGAGATGATATCGTCCAGTCCTCCACGCGTCTACGCTCCAGTGAGACTACAGACAGAAGGTGCATTTAAAATGTATTTTATTGTTGTAGCAGTAAAACAGCAGTAACAAATGCAGCTCATTAGTAACAGTGTGTACAATGTGTGTGTGTGTGTTTAACGCTTCTCTATGTGTGTGTTGTGCCGTGCTCCTCCTCCTCTTCTTCATCCTCCTCGTCTGTGCTGTGCACGGCTGCCGAGCTGAGAGAGCGCACCTCCCCCAACACACTCAACACACTCCCTGACACACACACACACACACACACACTCAAGAGTTAGTGTCAGCAGTCAGTGTGGGAGAAGCTGCCGTGTGTGTGTGTGTGTGTGTTGTGTATCGTCATGATAGTGTACTGGACTATTCAGCTAGAGGTCGAGTGATCTCGGTTGTTCAGGGCTGATATCGGTACTGATTACTGCTAGTTCACCGGCCTGATAACCAATACTTCACAAACACCAAGCTCAGAAACCTTCTCGGAGCTTCACGCTGCGCTTGTGTGCGAGTGACAACAAGGCTTCGCCGCTGATTGGCTACTACTTGTGTGAAATACAGCCAATCAGAGACTGTTGGCATTCCGCGCTCCCTCGGAACACTCCGCGCCCTCAGGCTCAGATCTATGGAGCCACCATTCATCTTAAAGTCTCTCTAAAGCCTCATCCACACGGACGTTCGAAATGAACGCCCTCTGAACACCATATGCATTTTTGCTGTGTTTTGTAGCTGCATTCGATTGGCGTTTCACTGGCGTTCGCAATAGCGCCATTTTCGTCGGAATTTTGACGGCAAGAAAACGTTGCATGCAGCATTTATTTGACGCCAACCGAACGCGCAGCCGGCCGAACGCCGGTGCTGAACGCCCGTGTGGACGCTTTGATTTGCTCCAATGAGCAGAAAAACGGTTGGCGTTCGGTCTGCGCTCACCTGGCGCCACGAAGGCCAGAAAAACGCCTGGTTCAGACATCTGTGTGAACGAGGCCTAATAGTGCGCTGAAAAAAGCACCGCATGTCACATGTAACGGCATTGTTTGACCACAACTCACTAAACCACAAAGAGTCCAACAGAGTAAAAAGCATATTATTGCATCACAGAAGCAACACAACCAAAAAACGGCATAAAAACTGGTGTTTACTGTTAGTTGTGTAAGGGTATGGGTGAACTGTGGCCCTTTTGGCGTTCCACATGAGCGTGTGTGTGAGCTGAGTCAACACAGACAGCAGGATCTGTAGTGTACTGTGATGTGTATAGTCATCAGGATGTGAGATCATCGTCATATCATGTCTGATTAAAGTGTTCATACTGGACCGGTGCTGTGGACTCACTGACCACTATAACAATGTAGTGATACACACTGATGTATTGTTACACCCCTAGTGTGTGTGTGTGTGTGTGTGTGTGTGTCTCACCCTCCTGCTTGTGTTGATGTTCGTGTAGAGCTTTAGACGTGTGTAGCGCTGCTCTCCTCATCCTCCTGTACTCACTCATCAGACCCTGCTGCTCTACCACCGCCTGCGCACACACACACACACACACAATCTCTCTAGTCATATACCATTCTGCTGTGTGTGTGTGTGTGTGTTGGGGTAGGGTGCTCGTCTCTGGATAAAGAGGTTGTGTGTTGAGTTGTGGTGTGGTGGTGTGTTGAGTTGTGTTGTGGTGTGTGTTGAGTTGTGGTGTGTGTTGAGTTGTGGTGTGGAGGTGTGTTGAGTTGTGTTGTGCTGTGTGTTGAGTTGTGTGAGGAGGTGGAGGTGTGTTGAGTTGTGTTGTGCTGTGTGTTGAGTTGTGGTGTGGAGGTGTGTTGAGTTGTGTTGTGGTGTGTGTTGAGTGGTGTGAGGAGGTGGAGGTGGTTGTGTGTCTCACCAGCAGGATGTTGCGTTCTCTCTCCTTGTGCTTGAGCTGTGTGTGCAGCTGTGTGAGTTGTTTGGTTGTGTGTTCGGTACGAGCTCGAGCCTCGTCTCTCTCCTGCACGCGCTGCCTCTCGGCCGTCCTCTCCACCTGCCGCAGGGCCACCACTGCACACACAGAAACACACACACACCACAGGGTGTAGGCGTGGAGACACAGCTGGGTGTGTGTGTGTGTGTGTGTATATCGTGGGGCTGTAGAGGTGTGTGTGTGTGTGTGTACCTGCTTTGGTGTGTTCTCTTCTTGCGGTGTTGAGTTGAGTTTCCATCTCCCTCAGCTGTTTACTACATGAAGTCTCAATCTCCAAAACCCTGTCCTGCACAACTACACACACACACACACACACACCTCAACACTCATGAACTGACAGTGTGTGTGTGTGTGTGTGTGTGTGAGAGCACATTTAATAACACTCACAACCACGCGGATGCAGCCCAAACGTAGCAGTGGCACACAGCGCCAGAACTTTCCACAACATTTGAAAACGGTCAGAGAGCCGTCTCCACACCTACTGACCACTCTGACGATATTATTTCCCTGCTGCATTTTGTCACACCGTCACTATATAACGTGATAAGTTTCGGTTTTATACATCTTTAAAGACTTCTCCAGAACTTCTACATAAAAGGGAGAAAAATTACTAAAGTAGAATAACAACTAACAAAAACAATATCAATATCGTGATGTGAGACTGCGTTGGTGTCGTGCAGCCCTGACCCTCACCCTGCTGCCAGTGCTGCTGCGTGCGCTGGGCCTCGGCGCGGAGCTCCTCGATGGTCCTCTCTTGTTCCTCACACCTGGTCTGAGCCTCTAAACGCTGCGATTCACACACGTCCAGCTCCGCTCGGCTCTGCGACAGGGCCTGCGTCAGGAGACCCACCTCTCTCTCCACTACACACACACACTCCGCATGAAGGTTATGAAACAGTAGACAGTATTGGATTGTGTGTGCGTGTGTGTGTGTGTGTGTACGTTGGTGCTGCAGGTCACTCAGGGCGTTGTGGATGAGCTGTGGTGTGCGTTTCAGTTCCTGGGCCAGGCGGTCTCTCTCCGAGCTCAGCAGCTCCACCTCTTCCTGCAGTCTCTCTACCCGACTACGCACGCACACACACACACACACACACACAGTCTTGTATTACTATCTTCGTGAGGTCCTTCCACAGACTCCCATAATGACTAGATGTATATAATTTTACAGCTACACCTAATCCTAACCCTAACCTTAACCTCAGTAACCAAAAGCACATCTTTTACCTCTTTTAGTTTCTCAAATAAAACAAGCACATTTACTATAAAGTCATTTCTCCTCATGGGGACCTCTCAAATGTCCCCACAAAGCCCAAAAAACAGATAAAAGTGATTTTAGGGACAAAAAGGTCCCCACAATGTGATAAATACACGAACGAACACACACACACACACACACTGGGCTTGATGGTGTGAAGGTGAATGTGTGTGAAGGTGTTTGCTGTGTGATTTGGGAGATATAGTAGTAACTCTTCTAGGGTGCAGTGTGTCTGTGTGGTCAGCATGAGACGGGGAGTGGACGGTCACCTGGCGGATGCTGTGGGCTCTGTGGGTTTAGCAGCCTGCTGGGCTTTACGTAGAGCTTCTCTCCTCAACACCAACCCTACACACACACACACACACACCATCATATACCACCTACATATAAACACACACACACTCATATAGAGGTGGTTTTAAACTCTCTCCACACACAAACACACACACACCGTGTACAGTGTCCAGGCGTGTGTTGGCGAAGGTGAGTCTCTGTGCCAGGCGGTTCATGCGTGACTGTGCCACGTCCATCTGATCTGCCCACTGCTCCACAAACACACCCAGCCTGCACACACACACACACACACACACAGAGGACAGTATTTGCAGTACTGACCGTGTCAGTGAGCTCATGATAATTGAGGGAAAGCGTTCTGAACAGTGATACTGATGTGAGCTGATATCGTCCAGCCCTTAACCCTGACCTGTGAGCAGCATCACTGACGTCCCTGAGTGACTGACCACTACACTCCTGCTGCTCTTTCACCCTCTCAATCTCCTCCATGACACTGCACAACCGCTGCTGCAGCTCCTACACACACACACACAAACACAGAGCTTGGAGACAGCACCTTGCTCACGAGCATCTCGGTGGTACCTTTACTGGTGTGGGATTTGAACCTGCGACCTTATGATCACGGGGCCAACTCCCAACCGTTACACCACCAAGCTTCCCAAAAAACATTGTAGTAGTGTGTAGTGGAGTTGTGTGTGTGTACCTGAGTATGTATGTTTTGTAGCTCCAGTTGTGCCGTCTTGTCCTGAAGGTTGTGCTGCTGAACGGTGAGCTGGGACTGCAGTCTCTGGACCTCCTGCTGCAGCTCGCACATCTACACACACACACACACACACAGAGCAGGGAGGAGAGGAGTGTGTTCAACGTGAGGTGAGTAAGAGTGTGTCGTGAGTAGGACTGGAGGTGAGAGTGGGCACAGCTCTAGACGGTGTGTGTGTGTGTGTGTTACCGTGTTGTGCAGCTGTGTGTTCTCCGTCTGCAGTTGTGCGTCTCTGGAGCGTAGCTGTACCAGCAGCGTGAAGACTTTCTCTCTCCACAAGCACAACAAGCGTCCTGCCTTACTGTCCACCTGTACAGAGTTACACTACACACACACACACACACACAGGTGTACAGTATGAGATGCAGAGTATCTGTGTAACCCTGTGTGTGTGTGTGTGTGTGTGTGTGTAACCTGGTGTACCAGCTCTTTCTCCTGCAGGTTGAGGATGTCGTTGGCCGATTTCACTCGTATGTTCAGCAGCTCCACAGATACACACAGAGACTCCTTCTCCTTCTGCAGCCTCTACACACACACACACACACACACACACACACACACACACTTGCACTGATCCAGCTCTTTCAGTTCTGTACTGATGTGTGTCATTTAGTGACGCTCCCTATTCCTGCGGCGCTGAAAGCATCAGGAACACAGAGATTGTGAGTGAGAGCTGGTGTTGTTGAGGAAATTAAACAGTATCATGGTGTGATTTTGGGCTTGTAGTGTGTTGTGTTGCTTGTTCTGCTCGTTGTCATATCAATATGTAGTGTGAATGTTGAACAATAAAGCAGCTTCACCACAGTCACACCTCACATGAAGAACCAATACACAAACGTAGTAAAAGCTACAACTTAATTGAACAGATCAACTCCAGAGATCAGACCAATGCCACTAATACTCCACCCAGCTGTCGGAGGTGTGATCAGACCCGTGTCCAATCCACGTATCGGATCGGTGCAACCCTAATGTATACACACACACACACTCTACATGTCCATACAACTGGCTGTAGCAGTAAAGTGAAGCTGTGTGTGTGTGTGTTTATACCTGTATGAGTGTGTGTGTGTCTTCCTTTCCCGTCTGTTTTCCGATGTAGCTGCGCAGCTTTTGTAGAGTTTCAGTCTGTTCTGCAAACTCACTTTTCATTGCACTAACACACACACACACACACAATCATAACTGAACTGAATGACTGACGTGAATCATTTACATGATAGTTGTAACTGAATCAAAACATTGACATGGTCATTTTAAATGAATCAAATCACTGGCATGCTAATCATAATTCAATCGTAAGACCAGTGAAGCTTCACACCTCAAACACCCCCCACCACACACACACTTCTGTTTGCATAAGACACTTCACACACACACACGGTGGCATCAGCGTGTACCTGAGCGTCTTCTTCAGCGCATCCCTCTCTGATGTCACTTCCTGCAGCTGCAGCTGGAGTGTGTTAACTTCCTGTGTGGCGGAGTGGAGTGTGTTCTGCAGCTCCGCACTGACCTGGCTCAGGGACGAGAGCTCGGACGAGTGCTGCTCACACACCTGCTGCAGCTACACACACATACACACTGTACCACCGCTCACATATTGATAACCACCGTGTGTGTGCGTGTGTGTGTGTGTTACCTGCTCCTGTGCATGCTTCTGTAGTTTTTGAGTTTCCTCTCTACAGTCCTGCAGCTCCCTCTCCCACTGCTCACGCTGCCACACACACTCACGCTGCAGCTCTGCAACCTACACACATCCAGTTTTCATCACAGCACGGAATGACGAATCGGATAATGACTCTTATTTTACTTAATGTGAAAAACGAATGAAGGCACGATGCTGGGGTGACGGGTGTGTGAAGTGTGTTTCTGAAGTGTGTGAACCTTCTTTCTGCTGTTGTCCAGCTCCGTCTTACAGCCAGACAACTCAGCACACAACTCGTCCTGCTCTGCACGTTGCCTGTAACACACGCACACACTTGATGAACACATTGATGATTATTTAGTTTTGTATATTTTTGGTCCTCGCGGTAAATCTGCTCAACTGTCAGAGCTGGGATACTGTTTCGAACTAAAGAGTGTATTCCTCATTCTTTATGACGTGTGCAGTGGTATGCTTTTAAGGAGACAGCACATGAACACATACTAGAGAAAGTAGGAACAGGATTCTTCTTATTTTAAGTATCAACAGGATTCTTTTCTTAAGAGAATTTCAAAAATAACTGAAAGAACTGATGTGCAAAATAACATCGATTTGAAGTTGTGGTTTTTGATGAATTGCCCAGCCCCGTGTGTATGTGTGTGTGTGTGTGTGTGTGTGTGTGCACCTGCTGATCTTCCTCTCTTGTTCCCTCAGCTCCTCCTTCAGTCTCTCCACCTCTCCTCTGAGCACCTCCCTCTCTCGCTTCAGCTCCCCCGTCTCCTCCCTCACGCTGCATCTGCACGGCGGATCGGGCCCACGTGTGTGTTGTGTGCAGTGTGTGTGGTGCGAGTCTCTGAGCTGCAGCAGGAGCGCGTGGTTCTCCGGGCGGAGCTGCTGCCCCTCGGTGGAGTGCGGGGTGTGTGTTGGCACCGCGGTGACCCCCGTTGAGCTGGGGGGCAGGGGGCCCGGGGTGAAGTGGGACGGGGTCAGCAGGGCTGAGACACAGGAAAAATAAGGAACAAGAGTTAGACACGAACTTGAGCGACAAGCTGAGTCCGACAGCAGGTGTTAGAGATGGGGATTTTTCAGTCTGGTAATGGAGTGATTATCTTGTAGATGAAATATCAGGGGGGTTTAAGTACTGGAGCTAACGAAGGAAGTAAAATTCCATGATCAAAGTCGTATATTTACAAGGAAAATAAACTTGAAAATTCTGACATTGTAAAAGCACACATTTGTAAGTAATTTTGAGTTTGAGTCATAAATTGAAGATAAAAACCACAAATTTGTCATTGTTTAGGGTGAGCAAAATCCCTGAGCTGCTGCAGGGAAATAAGACATAAATGCTGTTAAGGTATGTGATTAATAAAGCAGCTTGACTGTAGTGTGTGTGAATGATATGACACTTTAGCCACTAGGTTGTAACGCCGTTAGCTTCAAGCTAAAGCTCCACACACACACACACACACGAAACAAACAAACACACACACACAAACGCACAAGCACAAAACACACAAACGCACAAGCACAAAACACACAAACGCACAAGCACAAAACACACAAACGCACAAGCACAAAACACACAAACGCACAAGCACAAAACACACAAGCACAAAACACAAACACACACACAAAACACACACACACAAACAAACAAACACACACAAACAAACAAACACACACAAACAAACAAACACAAACCAACACAAAACACACAAACGCACAAGCACAAAACACACACACAAAACACACACACAAACACAAAACACACACAAAAACACACACACACAAACAAACAAACACACACAAAAACACAAAACACTCTCTCTCTCTCTCTCACCAGCTCCAGCGTTCAGGAAGTGTGACGGTGTGGTCAGCTTCTCCATCCTCCGTCCCTCCATCTCAAACTCCCGTAAACTCCGTGGGGGGAGCTCTTGTGGGGGGTGTAAACTCCGTGGGGGGAGCTCTTGTGTGTGGTGTAAACTCCGTGGGGGGAGCTCTTGTGGGGGGTGTGTGGTGTAAACTCCGTGGGGGGAGCTCTTGTGGGGGGGGGTGTGTGGTGTAAACTCCCGTAAACTCCGCCGTTGTCTCTCTTCCTGCTCACGGCGCCACTTCCGCTTTCAAACCCGCCCGCGTCGCACGTCAGTGACGTACAATCGCAGCGCTGTTACCACGCAACCGGCCGACGCCCCGCGCTCCCGCCAAAACGCAGCGCTAAAAGCGGACACGAGCCGGACTGCGGCGGGTTTGTGACGCGTTTCTCCTCGCCGTCACTGGTGTTATATAGGGTGACCAGGCGTCCTCTTTCTCCCGGACACGTCCTCTTTTTGAGACCTGCAAATTGCGTCCGGCAGTGATCTCTACATGTGAATTTCAGGGACGAAGCGTCTATCTTCACACTTCCACACCTTTCTTGACAATTTAAACCAAATAACTCTAATGGCGGCCGCGTCCCAAACCACTAGCAGCTCGCAGATTGGGACGCAACCTGTGCGTCGTCTAGCGCTGGGAGTCGCTTTCATAGAGAACCGATTCCTCGATTCAAGGTAGCCAAGAACTAAGAATCGACTCCAGTCAAGTGTCTAGCAGTTCACCAAGTAACATTACAAACTAAATCCTCGTTTTACCATAAATATTCAAATGAAGATACAGTACACAGTGACGGTTGATAAGTTAGTTTGATATTCAACATTCATTTAACATTCAAAATGCAAACCCATTACGCTCCTAAACCACGTGACCCGATGACATCAAACCAGTTGTACAGCATAGAGACTGTTGTCCTACATATGTCACAAGGCTTGATTTTTCAAAAATAGCATTTGTACTTTTTAAATATTAAAAATACTATAAAAATGCATATAAATACATTACGCTCCTAAACCATGTGACCTGATGACATGACGCCTAATCAAAATTCAAAATAAAGAGAGACATGGAGACAGAGAAGCAGAGAGGTATTCAAAGTCAAGTCAAAGTCAAAGTCAACTTTATTGTCATCTCTGCTATACACTGTACAGATACATAGAGAGACGAGACGACGTGGCTCCAGGTTATTTATTTCCAGTGCAAATAAACAGAGAAATAGCAGAACAGAGTAGTCAAATAGGCAGGCACAACTAGCACATGGATAGACAATAAATAAGTAAAACCCAAAAACATACATTAAACAACAAATATTTCTAAACTATATGATATGTACATACATTTTAAACTAGACAGGGAGTTTCAAGTAAATTAGAAGCCAGAAATAGACATAATATAATTAGAAGCCAGAAATAGATATTCGATATAGGGGAACATTTTAATTGACACAATGACATAAATATATATAAGAGTATATATATGCTAATACGCACATGACATATGTTAGGTGCAACCAATCGGCACTAGGAGGCGCTTTATAAATAGTGGTCCCCAGTAGCCATGCCTTCCTGCCGAATTCCTTTCTGTGGATTGTTCCGATGCACCTTGTGTCACGGCTCGTACAGGTAGGAAAGAAGCTCCACCTGGAAATCAGAAGTTTGCGTAAAGGTTCAGCTGCTTAGTTTGTCTTGGCCTCTTTGTTTATAGGCCCCGCAGTTCCAGGCGCTATTGCTGTCTGCTGCCGTAGTCTTGGCTCCATTTTGTCGTGCACGCTTTTGCTGATTGTGTGTTGCGAAAAGCTTGCAACAGGTGATCGCCGAAGCGGATTGAATTTCGTCCGTCACACCTGGTGTCCCTTGGCTGACGCGTATGTAGATGTTCATTCATTAGGCTTATATATACTTAGTTTTATTTGGTAATTTTGTGTTCCAGACCCAGCCTGTCTGCCTTCCTCGGCAAGGCGTTAGATTGGGCCGACGTCCACGCGTTCGGAACGCTGCTGTTTTAACCGGTGTTACGGGAAATTCAGTTCCCCATGATCCCCGTCATTGATTAATCATGACGTTACCCGCTGCTTGTTTCTGGACGGCTTCTCTGACGTTTTTTTAATGTCTTTTCTCTACGAAGCTGCTGAGGTGAACAAGCCATATGGTTTAAAACATCACACGCCTGTTCGAGGTTTCTTTATTTTGACAGATACTTATTGAAATGGATAACTGCTGATTGAGATACAGTATTTCCTGGTGAAACGGTAGTCTTGGGTATAAGATCATTACATTATACGTGATTTATTTCAACTGTGTTCTTCACATGTAATGAAGTACGGGAGTGATTTTCAGACATACATATACTTCTTTACTTCCAGTTTTATGGAAACATTATTCAACCATACAGCAACCATAGTACAGCAACCTGACCCCAGTACTAATAAAAACAAGTTTGTACTATGTAATTATGAGTGATTTTCAGAGATCACAATGCGATTTTTGTTCAAATATTAGGGGAAACATTATTCCCTCAAGGTCTGGTGATATTTGTCTCCCCATTAAAACAAACTATACAGCAACTCTGACCTCAGTACTAATAATAAACAAGTTTGTGTTCATGTAATTATGAGTGATTTTCAGAGATCATGGATTTACTTTTTGTCTAAATATGGGGAAACATTATCTCTGATATCCAGGATATTTGTTCCCCTGTTAAAACAAACTATGAAAGAATTCCTCTTGGACCCCAGCACACACAATACTACTTCATCAACATGTATTAATGTACCTGAGTGATTATTCCTTATTCTATTTTTGTTAGTGATTATTTAATATTTATTTAGCTATTTGTCTGAAAAAAGTGCTTTGTTGTTGGTGATTAGGAAAGAAGATGTTAATTTACAATGTTCAATCAGGGTTTTTTCTTAGTTATTTTGTAGTATGTTTTAATGTTATGATGGTTTTCTTAATAAAGTGAAAATTGTATATTAAATTTAGATTAGATTCGTAGACATAATAGTTAACACTGTATGTATATTCTTTTTTGTTTTAAGTATTAGAACCCTTATATACTGATGGTCAATATGAAGACATACACTTTTCCACAAATTTTGGAGAGTTTGGGGTCCAGAGTTACAAGGTGTGGTTCCAGCAGGAGGGCTGCCTCAACATTCAACAATATAATTACACTACTCAGACACATAATTACATATGCACTTTACTGTTGTTGCATGTGTGTTTCAACAGGTAAAACATTATATGCCCTCTCTATAATTATGCTCAATATGACTGAAAACGTGTTTAGCTAAGCATTCTGTGAAAATATTTTTATCACAAATTTGGCATCCTTAATTATAACTAATAAATATGGATGTCTGAAAATCACTCAGGTACATTAATACATGCGATGAAGTAGTGTTATTAGGCATCAGTCCAGAGTTGCTGTATGGTTGTTTTAACAGAGGGAACCAAATATCCTGGATATCAGGGAATAATGTTTCCCTTAAAACTGAGTAAAGAAGTATGTAATATGTCTGAAAATCACTCACGTACTTCATTACATGTGAACATGCTGGACTTGTCACGTGTGATAATATAGTCTTACATGCAAGACTACTGCTTTCACCAGGAAATACTGTATCACAATCCATACAGTGTGCGTCGGTTGCTTTATCCCGGTGTGCGTAGCCGGTTGCTTTATCCCGGTGGCTGTCCTACCGCTCCGCTCCGGGGTCGGCATTATCAGTTGTGTTGCCCGTTATGGATTATGTTGAAACAAGTCTAACTCGATTGGTTTTAGGCGTGAAGAGTGAGGGAGGTTTGAATTTCTTTTTTTTTTTTCAATCCTGCTGTTTAATCGCCCTTCAACCTGGTAAATAATTTGTTTTTCCCACGCTGTAGTAGCTTATGATGTCAGCTACTTAACTTATAGAGTTGAAAGACGGGGTTTTATTCTTGATTTCAGTGGTTATTCGATTTAATTTTGTGTTTGTTTGGCTCTTCGTTTCGGATGTTCATTTCTGAACCTTGTTAGTATTTTAGTGCGTTATTTTAGGTTTTGTGTGATTTTCTTTCTTTTCTTTTTTTTTTGTTTGTTCTGATATATCATTTGGTTGGAGTGGATTATATTTTCCAGTGTTATTTACTAAATTGTTTTCGTTTATTTGTTAATTAACTGTAAGGGCCAGTATTTAAATGAATTTGCCTTTTGCTAGTACTTCCTTGTTTTTTTTTGGTGATACCTTGGTAGAGTATTATTTTTAAGAGTTGCTGATAGCCAGTCTTAGGTTTCAGCTTTTGGCCAATGTGTTTTATATCATTTAAATTGTGTTTTGTTTTTCAGAGCTGGGTGGCCTGTGGTAGTGGGTTGGTGTCCCTCCACGGTGGAAGTCCTTCTTGGCGGTTGCGTCCTGGAAGAGTGCCCTTTTCTGACTCTTCACGTGGTGTGTGTGGTTGTGTGTAGCTGTGTGTATGCGAAAGTGCTTTGCGTGATGACGGTTCTTTGCGGCCCACCCTCACGGGGCAAGTCCCAGCTCCTAAGTTTGCTTAAGGTTTCCGCTTCTGGTTTAACTTGAATAAACTGCTGCGATGGCTTAATGGTTATGTTTCTTTTTAAAATCTTGTGAATAAAAACATTTTCGTTGATGTGTAGCTAACGCCTCTGCCTCTTAAGTGTCGTACTTGCATACCTTTTTTAAACTATTAGTATCTAGCCAAAGGGTTAAGTCCTATATATATATATATATATATATATATATATATATATATATATATATATATATATATATATATATATATATATATATATATATATATATATGTATGTATATGTATATGTATGTATATATATGTATATATATATATGTATGTATGTATGTGTGTGTGTGTAAACATATACAAATATAAAATTATGATTTACATATATATCTTTAGTAAATGAAGTAACTGAAACTGTCACATCTATGTATCAATATTCACCGACAAAAAAAGCCCTAAATCTGGTAACCCTATATAATAGATAAGTAATAACTATAAACTAGGGGTGTAAATCACAGCAGCCTTACCCCCCTGAAGTTCCCGGGTTGGCTCCGTCCCCCACTCCTGGTTATTTCAGGATAATTAAGATAGCTGAGGCTAGGAAGCTTCGTCTGTCAGGTCAGCTGGCAGTAATCGGTCAGGAGCTTTAGTATTTCCATAGATAAAGGGACGCTTACTTCCTGACGGACTTTACAATATGTACGGGGTGTAATCAGTGTTTTCATTTTGGATCGATGCTATGGGTATCGCCGATGAGTAAATCGATGCATCATTACATCCCCTTGCAATAAAGAGGGCAGAGCAGGTTCCTGTCATCAGAAGACACGCCGTTCAAGTCCTTAGAATTCAGTGAAGGTACTCACTGAGGTATATCAAACGCAGGAATCCTCGCGATGTGGTTGTGGGTGCTGCAAAATACAACGGCTAATACTCACTTCGCTGGAAAGCTTCTCATATTTGAAATCTCAAACCAAATATTTTTATAACTTATTACCAGGGTTAGTGAAGCAACTTGAATCAACAACCATCTGATCACGGGGCAAACTCCCCACCAAGCATTTGC
Organism: Distichodus sexfasciatus; assembly: GCA_032718565.1. Lineage (NCBI taxonomy): Eukaryota > Metazoa > Chordata > Actinopteri > Characiformes > Distichodontidae > Distichodus > Distichodus sexfasciatus. Next base: position 201,446 of record JAVGVS010000427.1, on the reverse strand, counting down.
ACGCCAACACAGCAGAATGATAGAGACATTCAGCTGTAGCTGAGCCCTTCATTTCTAACCTCTCGCCCTCCACTTTGAGCTGCTGAGCCCGGTGGAGAAGTGACGGATCACCAGCTGCAACACTGATGCAGACGACAGCGAAGGGCATCACCCCTTCAGGAACAACACACACACACATGACAGGATGAGGCAAGAGACAGGAGGAGAAAGAGAGAACAAGGGGGGTGGAGACAAAGAGGGAGAGAGAAAGTGAGCGGCACAGGGAACATGGCAGAGAAAGAGAGAGGGTTAAAGAGACTGGTGAGGAGAGAAAGAAGAGAGGGGAAAGGGGAGAGAGAGAGTAGAGGAGGAAGGAGAGAAAAAAAAAGGAGGGGAAGTGAGATGGAGAGAAAGGAAGAAAAAAGATCAAGGTAGAAGGAGAAAGAGAGGGATTGAGCAAGAGAGGGATGAGAAGGGAGAGAAAAAATATGAGAGAAGAGGGATTGAGATGTGGGGAGAACTGAAAGAGAGGGAGCTGGGCCAGAGAGGAAAAGAGGGAGGCAGGAGAGACATGAGAAAATGGAGACAAGAAGGAGAAAGAGGAGAGAGAGAGGGAGGGTGGGGAGTATGTGTCCAGTTCTGCTTGCGGAGTATTTCCATCAGACCTGCTGAGTGAGCTCTGCTGACCTTCTACCTGAGACCAGGTGAGACACTGTTCAGAACTAAAGGATGCTGGTACCGGTGGGCAATCTACATTCTAGTACTACAACTGGACTAATCTGGTCAGATATTTTTTTTCCAGAGGTAGTGGGCGCTAGTGGACACGTGCAGCATGCATGCTCACAGCGCCACCTGCTGGACACGGAGGCAGAGCGCAGGGTTGAAATCACAGCTGAGGGTTTATTCTGTTCCAAAAGTTTCTTGGTTTCCACACATAAATACAAACAGGAAATGAAACAGTGATAATTTTTCTTGTAAATAGAATATAAAACACTTGATTTATGTACAGTCTAATATCATATAATATATACACACACACACCACTGCTCAGCAGTTCAACACAGCGACAGAGTGGAAATTAACTCGTGATGGACATTATACAATAAGTGAAATAAACTGATCAAATATTCATGTGATCCCCCCCTGACCCCGCCCTGATTACACTCACCATAGTTACCATCACCATGGATACCGTATACCCTCATTTAGCATCTCCCTTCGTACCCCAAACCCGAAAGGAACACAGCCAGGCCAAATACACACCCTAAAAAGAACAGGTTTTACACAAAGGGAAGAGGTTTCTGATCAAAATTAAGATTTTTACACAAAGCAAAAGAAATAAACACACGATCGGCCCGCTTATGCCTGCAGCTGCTACATTCTGAGCTGGCTGGGCGCTGGCGGCTTGCTACATACCTCATGAGAGAGAATAAACTTAAATACAAAAAAATCAGCACCAGTTCACAT
>JAVGVS010000427.1:162500-192500 GCA_032718565.1 Distichodus sexfasciatus | reverse complement strand
GTTTTGGGAGTGTTCAGAGTGAGGTACAGTTTGAAGTGAGGTAAGGTTTGGAGTGAGGTTAGTTTTGGGAGTGTGGTTCAGGAGGAGGCACGGTTTGGGAGTGTGGTTCAGAGTGAGGTGAGTTTTGGGAGTGTTTTTCAGAGTGAGGTTAGTTTTAAAGTGAGGTAAAGTTCAGAGTGAGGTAAGGTTCAGAGTCAGGTGAGTTTTGGGAGTGAGATTCAGAGTGAGGAAAGGTTTGGGAGTGAGATTCAGAGTGAGGTGAGGTTTGGAGTGAGGTAAAGTTTGGAGTGAGGTTAGTTTTGGGAGTGTTGTTCAGAGGAGGCTTTGGGAGTGTTCAGAGGGAGAAGGTTTGGAGTGAGGTTCAGAGTGAGGAAAGGTTTGGGAGTGAGATTCAGAGTGATTGTTCAGAGTGAGGTACGGTTTGAAGCGAGGTAAGGTTTGGAGTGAGGTTAGTTTTGGGAGTGTTGTTCAGAGTGAGGTTAGTTTTGGGAGTGTTGTTCAGAGTGAGGTACGGTTTGAAGCGAGGTAAGGTTTGGAGTGAGGTTAGTTTTGGGAGTGTTGTTCAGAGTGAGGTTAGTTTTGGGAGTGTTCAGAGTGAGAAGGTTTGGAGTGAGGTTCAGAGTGAGGAAAGGTTTGGGAGTGAGATTCAGAGTGAGGTAAGGTTTGGAGTGAGGTGAGTTTTGGGAGTGTTGTTCAGAGTGAGGTGAGTTTTGGGAGTGTTGTTCAGAGTGAGGTGAGTTTTAAAGTGAGGGCTGGAGTGAAGTTGGGGGGGTTTATACCTGGTCTTTAACCGCAGTGTTGACACTACTCAGGTATCTCTGGCACATCAGGCAGAACGCTCTCATCTGCTTCCTCAGAGTCACCAGCTCACCCTCAACATTCAACAGACACATTACTCATCACGTACACACCTCCACAAGTACAACATGCCGTCAAATGCACCCTGACCCCTTCAGAACACCACACAAATGAAAACAGACTCACTGTGAGGGGGTAGCAACGCCTCTACATGGATGTGTGAGTGTGTGTACCTTCTGAGAGCTTCCATCTGAAACTTTAGCCAGGTTCCACAGAATCACATAATGAGTACACTGCAGGGCATGGATCACAATCTGCAACAAACACACACACACACAGAATCACTACAACGTGTGTGTTAGGGGTGTAACGCTACACAGATCTACATCAACACACCAACTCAGTGGGTAAAGAGTCCACAGCATCAACCCTAAATCATGTCACCTACCTGTTCGGGCATGTCTCCGTTCTGCAGTCCTGTATTCAGCAGTCTGTAGTTGCTGGTGAACAGATCCCACTTGGTCAGGTCATGAGCACTGCATTCACACACACACACAGATTTAGAACACAGGCACAGTGTGTGAGTGATTATTTGTCATTGTGAACACAGCACACCGTGCACCACAACCACATGTGAGCTCTGCATTTCACCCATCCCCGAAGGAGCAGTGGACAGCTTTTGGGGACGGTATCTTGCTCATGAGTACCTTAGTGGTACCTTTACTGGTCTGGGACTCCCTAACCGTTACACTACCACCTGCTGTGTGAGTGTGAGCGTGTTCATGTATTTGTTGTTTTGTGAGGACCCTTAAAAAGCCTTTTTGTCCATGTTGTGTGGTCAGCGAGGACCGGTCCCCAGGAAATGTCCATGTTTAATGTGAGGAACTAAAAGAGGTAAGAGATTAGCGAGGTCAGGTTTGGGGTTAGGGGTCAGGGTGTAGTGTTATTTACATCTCGTCCTCATGAGAGAGTATGGAAGTAGCCGTCAAAGACAGTAATACGTGTGTGTGTGTGTGTGTGTGTGTGTGAGAGAGTGTGTGTGCTCTCACTTGTGGAAGGCTGTGATTCTTTTAAGTGTTGATAAGACCTGATAGGCATCGTCTTCATCAGGCTCCTCCCCCTGCAACACACACACACACACATTAGGGGTGTAACGAGAAATGGATCTACCTCTATGAACTGGTTTGATGATCAGTGAGCCCATGGCGTTGATTCAAGATGAACACAATGATCAGACTTTATATTAAATCAATATAACACTGTACTGTGATGAAGCCTTTCATTTACTCCCCTAACGAAACGCTAGGGCTGGGCAACGCTGCAATACTGGTGTCTAACTCTCTCTCCCACACACACACACACACACACACACACACACACCCTGACCTCGTGCAGGAAGTCGTCAAGCAGCCGGTGGAACTTGTCGACCTGCTCGTCCAGCAGCTGGCTCAGCGCGATGTCCACGCGGTTGTAGATGGTGAACTCCTCGCTGCAGAGCGAGTGGAAGGTGATGGAGCACGCCTCCAGCACCTCCGTGTCCGTGTGCTTCTCCACCACCTCGCGGATCTGACGCAGCAGCGCCTCCAAGTGCTGGGGAGGAGCAAACGCAACAAACGCTGTCTTAAACACATCTACAGCATCCAGACACTCCCATCTCCTAATCGCACACTCGTGTGTCGTGGTCAAGATGGTATTATTTCTCAGCGTTAAGTCTTGATACGTGAAGAGATGTGTGTGTGTGTGTGTGTTTACCTTTTCTAATCTGCCAGTAGTGTAGATCTCCAGATCAAAGTGCTGAGGTAACTGCAGCAGGTTGGTGACCTTCTCAGAATCCACAGAGTACTGACACAGGGAGCCGAGAGAGCAGAGTTATATAAAATAACGTACCTCTGGTCTTTACACTCAACTCTGCTGCACACGTGAAACGTTTCACTTCTAAACTGTGTGTTTGCTTCACTTAGTGAATGTGAGCTCACACATGGGCTGTGTCCCAAGCCGTGTACTACTGCACTTAATAGTATGGTAGGTAAGGTGCTCTCATCATACTCTTCTATGTGGTAGTATGCATCTCAAGAAGTAGCCGGGGTTGTAGCTTAACGGCTCTCTACACAATAGGTAGTGCACACGGTAGTGCCCTTTTTGATCCCGTACACTACACAGAACAGGAAGTGACCTCTTCTTAAAATGTTGTGCACTACACTGGAAATGCTCCGTCCTCGCTCCACTCCGCTTCCACGCTCGCTCGACTTGGTGCTGTGTTAGAAATGTCAGAACTATGGCGTTATTTTTGGAGCTTTGGTGAACAAAATGTCGCTCAACTCTGTCTTCCTCATTTATCGAGATGGGCAGACACTGGGTGGGTCACAGCCCACTTAGCGTGGCACCGGTATTGGAGTCGGGCTCCTTATCTGTGGCCCACCCCATATAAGAATGAAACACATCGGATATCGACATCGGTCAATAATTCCCATATGGTGCATCCCTATTTATGAGACGCTTTTATCCCTGCAGCAACGTGGCGTTAAGGGTCTTGCCTAAGGGACCAGTGGTGGTAGTGCTGGAGGTAGGATTAGAACCCACGACCTTGCTCCAGTGGCGAGCATCCTGACCACTAGACCACCACCATCTCTTATTTGCATGCGCGTGTGAAGCGGACGTCTCCTGCCAGCCGTGCTGTATTCGTGTTCACTCGGGCAGGCGTCTCACCTTTGCCAGTAAGAGCGGCAATGCCACGGCAAAGATCTCGGTTATCCTGGTGCGGTCGTCCAGCTGGGTTTTTTTTTCCTTGGCCGTCATCACCTGGAACGTAGATGCATTAAAACACGAGCGTATGTGAGATGTGAGTGTGCGTATGTCAGTAAGAAAGCTGTGGACCGTGAGCGCGCGTTGCTTACCCTCTTGCCGGTGCCGCGGCCCACAGGAGGATGGCACTCGCAGGCCTGTCTGACGGCACACAGCATGATCTCTATCAGAGCTGTCTCCTGCCGGTCCGTTAGAGCTGCACACACACACACACACACACACAAACACACCTAAAGCCAAATCCAACTGGGACTGCCGAGCTGCAGGTGTGAAACGTGAGTGGGGCTGGGCTAGCGGGAGTTGCTCTGGATAAGAGTGTGTGCTGAATGCTGTAACGTGCTGTAGTGATGGTGACGGAGGGGGTGGTGTGGTCAGTGGTGTGGTCAGTGGTGTTGGTGTTATAGTTGCTGATGGTGTTGTAGTGAACCTTCTTCTCCAGGGAAAGGTTCGTCCAGCAGCAGACTGATCATACTCTCCCAGTCCTTCAGCAGCTCCGCCGCACAGTCCCACATGCTGTCCACCAGGTACGCCCCGTGCTCGTGCAGCTGCACACACACACACACACACACAGACCATGTTCAAACTGCATGAGCTACGATTATGATATTTTAGTTATTAGACAGACAGCCATGCGTCTCCCAGGCAGTTCAAACTACAGACGGAACTACATCGGTCATTTCTATAGTACAGCATGTTGTCACACGACGCTGGCGATCCCCTGGAGTTTTACTTACTTAACGCAAGTCACTTTTATTTCAAATAAAACTCATCATTAGAGGTTCTGTCCAACGTTTACTCCGTTTTAAGTCTCTTTATCAGGCCTGTTATTGATTTAAGGCTCCGGTCAGCACACCCGTAACAGATGAACGAGTGAAGGTGGATTTAGCTGCTGGGGTTTCGGGATTTCTACCTACCTCACTTTCTAGGAAGAAGAACACTGTGGTTTTGATGAGGTTTGCGTTCAGACTCTGTCTCCCTCTCCTGGGCAAACCTTCATCCTCAGGGCTACTATGACTGAACAACCTGCACACACACACACACACACACCCCCTCAGTTGCTTGTGCTGATTTGATTCTAAATGCACTGCACTCCGGGCTGCTGTCGTATGTACGAAATGTGCTACAGAAATAAAGAGTATTATTATTATTATCATTATTATTATTGCGCCGTGGCCCTGACCAATCCCAGAACTGACTTTTTGTAGAGGAACTCCCCCGCTGCCACGGCGATGGGTCTGTGGGCGGAGTAAACCAGGTGGTACACACTCTCACAGTCCTCAGCGGTCAGCACCTCGTCGCTGCTCCTGCACGTGGACAACACAGCAGAATTACACACGTGCAGTGGACGAGGGAAGTGTTGGTTCCAGTCTGAGTGTGAGAGCAGAGCTACAGGCTGGGTAAGGGTGTGGAGGGTGTGGTGTGAAGGCGGGACTCACTGCAGCACCAATGTGAGGAGTTTAATGGCCTGAACAGCAACATCGTACTCCTTGTCCAGTGCCATCGACACGATCCGGTCCTGCAGAGAGACAGAGAGAGAGAGAGAGAGAGAGAGAGAGCGAGGGGGGAGACGGCATGATGATACAGCTCACTCATACGGTACATCATCAAGATGTGGGGTGTGTGGGTGTCACCTTGAATCGGCTGGTGAAGAGCTCCAGTCTGCTGTTGAGATCTCGGTTATAGTATAAACCCTGTAGCGCTGTCAGACACTTCAACCTCACCTCACCCTGCTGCTCACAGAGAGAGAGAGAGAGAGAGAGAGAGAGAGAAGCGGACGGAGGGAGATAAAGGCAGAGAGAAGGTAAAAGATTTAGTAAAGGAACACTGACGGAGAAATAATTTCAGCAACATGGACATTTTTCATGAACTAGGCATGAACACACACAGCACGTCACATCTGAACAGCATCAGCCGTGTGTGTGTGTGTGTGTGTGTGTGTAGTTGGGCATCAAGGAGGTCCCACCTTGTCGTGCATGGTCCAGCCCACGTACTTCAGGTAGCTGTCGTTGAGGAAGGCATCGCTGTACATCTTCATCCACACTCCAATCTCCTCTATACAGATGGCACGGATCTCCGCTATCGCGTCACTACTCACACACACACACACAAACGTTACAGCAACGACCTGACCCAGCTCCTGAACATCAGTCATCACAGTGTGGGTGTGTACCGGTATCGGTGGACGAAGACTCCCTTAAAGATGGCGTTCATCATGTTCTCTATCTCATCCTGATTCTCCTGGAGCTGGAACACACACACACACGACCCAACGCATTGAATAAAAGAGCACATCAACTCATGACATGTTGAGATGGGTAAAGACGGGTCACCTCTTTGCGTTTCTGTAAGAGCAGCTCCAAGCGGTCGTTGGCTCTCTTGCCCAGGCTCTTGTTGCGCTCGGCCTCGTACTGCCGCTGAGTGTTGTCCATGTTGATGCTCAGGTTTAGAGCCACGTTTACCAGAGCCGTCATCAGCTTCATCGCTGACACACACACACACACACAAAGTAGGAGAACAGGGATATGTCTTGAGTCTGTTCCCCTGCTCAGGTTTAACGCCTCTACTAGGGCTGGACGATATGACCTACAAATAATATCACGATGTTTCTAAGCTATATTGTGATACACGATATAAATCTCAATATATTCTGTCTTTCGGGGAAAGAACTACATTTCTACATCACACGTGGAACAAGCCTAGATATATCCAGTGTATTCCGTAGATCGCCCACCCCTAGCCTCTAGACAGGATAATTACGATTCAAGGAGGAGTGAGCAGGTGTGGGGTTAAAGGTCAAGGTGTTTTAGCTGCACGCTCCTAAATTAATCATAATGATGCCTCTAAATAAACTGCAGTATGATGATGATGATGATGATAGGAGTGTGCAGGTGTGGGGTTAAAGGTGAAAGTGGGTTACCTGCGAGGGTGCTGGTGTGTCTGAAGGCGCGGACCTGTGAGTCAGAGAGGCCGGTGAGGAGCGAGATGATGGTGTCCATCATGTACTCGTCATAGATGATGCTGTACTGACACTGACGGATCAGCACCGAGATGAACTCACAGAAACCCCAGCGGAACTTCTTCCACACCGGACCGGCCATGGTGAAGGGGTAGTCCCCGCTGTCCTGTACACACACACACACGGAGGAGATAGAGAGTCCATGTGCATCAGCAGTGAAGCCTGAAGGTACTGAGAGCTTAGCATTCTGACACATGAGGCATCAAATTAAAGCCGACTCGTTACTTGTGTTTGCATGTGATTTTTGGAGTTTGCAGTTTTGGGTTTAAATATGAAAAATCTAAATACTGCTTATTGCTACTTGATTAACGATAATCGTATCGGTCCTGAAAAGCCATATTGGTCGACCTCTAATAAAAACACTAGATGTAGACATGTGTTGTGTATCAGAATAACCTCATCCTCACACACACACACAGCAGCTCACCTCATCAAACTCCTCAGTCATCTTCCTGATAATCTCAGAGTTCTGCATGTGTCTGAACATCTCCAAACTCACCGCACCTACAACACACACACACATACGTGTTTACATTTACAGCGTTTAACACACACACACGTAGGAGAAGACACAGAGAAGTCATAATGCTGCTGTGGGTGAAGATACAGAAGCTTCTCACCTTTACATCCAGAACACTGTATGAAGAAATTAATCAGCTCCAACAAGGCAACGTCACGCTCACTCTTATACGCCTCTATCCACTCATCCACCACCGACTAGAGAGAGAGAGAGGCACAAAAAAAAGAGCGGACAGACAAAGACACTGAGATGAGAAGAGAAAAAGAGGAGGAGTGTGTGTGTGTGTGTGTGTGTGTAGAAAGGTGGTGTTTGTGTGGGAGTGTGTGTGTGTGTGTGTAGGCAGGGCGTAAGCTTGTGGGAGTGTGTGTGTGCATGTGTATGTGTAGGAGTGTGTGTTTAGGAGTGTGTGTGTGTGTGTGTGTGCATGTGTATGTTTAGGAGTGTGTGTGTGTGTGTGTAGGCAGTGCGTGTGTTTGTGGAGTGTGTGTGTGTGTGTGTGTGTGTAGGCAGTGTGTAAGCTAGGAGTGTGTGTGTGTGTGTGTGTGTGTGTAGGCAGTGTGTTGTGAGTGTGTGTGTGTGTGTGTGTGTGTAGGCAAAGTGTGTGTTTGTGGGAGTGTGTGTGTGTGTGTGTGTGTGTGTGTAGGCAGTGTGTTTCAGAGTGTGTGTGTGTGTGTAGGGTAGTGTGTGTGTGTTTCAGGAGTGTGTGTGTGTGTGTGTGTGTGTAGGCAGTGTGTGTGTTTGTGGAGTGTGTGTGTGTGTGTGTGTGTGTTTACCTGAGTGGCACTCTTGCCCAGCTTGACGATCTCAAACAGGCTAAGGTTCTCTGTGCCATTCTCCTGGTGATGACCATTGACTCGGCCTGGCGTCCGAACTCCTGCCCCCTTCCCCTTCTCCCCCACTGCCTTCTTACACGCCTTCTACACACACACACACACACAAACACACACACATGTGATGATGAAACACCTCTGCATCTCTCAAACCTGATTGGCTGCTGAACACATCTCTAAAATCATCACCTTTCCTTTCCCTGGCTTGGCGCTCCGCCCCTCGGGGTCCTCCAGATCCGTGTCCGAGGACAGCTGGGTATCCGCTTCACTACACACACACACACACACACACAGGTTACATTATGTACAAGTGTGTCAGTAGCCGAAACGTCAGATGTGATAAGCAATGTTATGTTGGAGCGATGTAATGTGATGATACCATGTGGAGTAATGTTATTATCAGTAACAACAGTTCAGTTAGAGTTAACAGTTCAGGTGTAAATAACAGTCTGATGCTGCTCATATGAGTAATAACAATTCAGCAACGTTATGAATAGTGACAGTTCAGTAATGTTATCTTGGGTGACAGCATTCAGGAAGATTATTATGGACAATTCCAGTGTAGTGGTGTAATTATGAGTTATAACAGACGGGTAATATTATTGTGAGTTATTACAGTTCTGTAATGTCATTATGAGCTTGAACAGTTTCTAATGTCACTATTAGCAATAACAGTTCAGTAATGTTATTATGGATTAATAAAAACTACATATGTTATTATGGGTAATAACAGCTCAGTAATGTTATTACTAGTATCAACAGTTCGGATGTTACTATAGGTAATAACAGTTTGATAATGTGGTTATTGTGAGTAATAATAGTTCTTTATGGTTACTATTCGGGTAACGTTATGATGGGTAATAACACACAATTTAGCACAGAAATGAGCACAGACATGGTCCTGACCCATAATCACTCAACCCCTACTAGTTAGTGTACTTACAGAAGGTGTGGAGGAGTTGTGCAGACTGCAGTGAGGCTTGTGTAGTGGGGTGTGGTGTAGTAGTGATGGTGGTGGTGATGATGATGATGATGTAGTGGTGGTGGTGTGTGTAACGTGGCTGTAACTTACTGAGGGAGGTGGAAGTCCGTCTGTAGCTCCTGAGCAGCTATCATTTCTTTAACATTTTCTGTCCTCTAGTGAGTATGTATGAACGTCCTCAACCGCAGGAGGACCACTGGAGCTGACCACACACACACACCTGCACCCTGGAGAAACAACACAACGCTCAGACACACACATCAGAGCTGAAACTGCATACTAGCCCCCCTACACAGCATATCAACCAGAATCTAAATTATGAAATGGCCAGACAATAAAATAAACCATAAACAATATCATATATACGTATACACACCTACACTGCTGAAAACTGCACTAAACTAACTAAAATTGACTTCAAAATAACCAACTTAATAATCGGTATCGACATAGAGCAAACCCATATCGGCCGACCCCTAATACACTTGCTGTTCTGCCCCTTTAAGAACGCGGCCTCCATTTTAAGCGCCACTTTAGCCTTAACTAGCGAGCCGCGTCCCAATCCGCGTTCCCACCCCTACTACATGGCTCACCATCAATGCTCATCCCTACATAGCTCCGCCTACTGCCGTAGTAAGCTAGTACGTGGTTAGGGACGCGTCCTCAACCCTGAACTCGATAAAAACATCGCGTTTTCGGGGCGTTATAAACTCGTTCATGAGGCATCGCCGAGCGGTTATTATAAACCACAGGTCCATAAAACGTGTATGAAAATGATAAAGTAAACGGAGCTGTTAAAAATGACAAGAAAAAGTGAGAGGTTTATGACGAGAGAGAAACTTGAGCTAGCTTAGCTTGACGCTTGCTAGGCGGCTAGCGGGACAAAGTTAAGCTGTCAGCTAGCCAGTTAGCGGCTAACTCGGCTAACCCAGCTAAACCAAAACCTCCTTCTGGTGCTCCAGCACGGGTCAACCACGCTGGGGCACCTGGAGAAGGTTTTGGTTTAGCTGGGTTAGCCCGGTTAAGTGCTCGGCTGAGGCCGCCATTTTACAACTTACCTCAGTGTTTCCAGACCCCCCAAAAAACCCACTAAAGCTCGGGCTCCGGGACTCGGGACGCGTCCTACCCTCAGTGACGCGCATTGGCCGGAAAACGAGTTAAAATCGTTAAAAAAAGTTAAAAACCTAATAACATTAATCACTATTTTATATTAATTTCTCGCCCCGAGTGTCACTGCCGCTGCGCCGCTTGTTGTTCGGCCTGTCGCGGCGTTATAAGCGCCTTCTGCTGGCCGAATGGAGAACCGCAGCGACGCTCATAAACCCTGTCAGAAATAAAATGATCATAAAACTGTATTAAAACTTCACAAAAGTCAGTAACTGGATAAAAACGCGATAACACAAGCATCGATATTAATTTTCCTTCTTGTTATCGCAAGAGTAGAACCTGTTTTTTCTCGTCGTCTTGACATAACCAAAGTGCTTTTCCTGACGGAGGCCATTAAGTCCAATTAAGTGAAAATGGTGTAACGTTATATTTTTTATAAAATGTACATGTAAATATGTATATATGCGTCTATAAGGACGTCAGATATACACACCATGTAATGGTAAAGTCATCTGGAACACAAGACGCCAAGCGAAAAATGTTTAGATAATTGTTATAGTCGCATGATTTAATAAACATTTTCAGTTGTAGTGTGTTGTAATTAATCTTATTAAAACATAACATTTTCCTCTTGCACATAGACACAGGGTTGTCGTCAGCAGCACTCATTTCCTACACATTCTGTGGTACATTATGATTAATAACTTGTTTCCATAAGATACATAACTTGTGCACACAAGATAATAAATTATGTGAAAAGTTGTTTCAGAGTCAAACATTTTATTAAATATGGACACGGATTCCTGCTTTCATCTTGGCCAATGTGGACTCCATCTTCCAACTCCATCTGGCAGCTGCCAAACACGCATTATGACCCAATGAGGGCATGTTAGCCAATCAGATGCCACTCTCACCAATCACAAACACCTGCTAGCTGAAAATACACCCACTTTGTAAAGAGGGAAAATAATAGTATTTACTTGTAATTACATAGTATTTTGCCACAACACATCACTATGGGGCAGTTGGTGGCGTAACAGTAAGGCGTTCGCCCCGTGATCGGAACATTGTAGGTTTGAATCCATGGCTGGCAAAGTTACCACTGAGGTACTCATGAGCAAGGTACCGTCCTCAAGGGCGCTGCCCTTGTTAGCTGCCCGCTGCTCCTTCACGGATGGGTGAAATGCAGGGGTCACATTTCGTTGTGGTGCACTGTGTGCTGTGCCAAATAATCAACCTAAACATCTCAAAGATGTTTAAACCCTGACTTATAAACAGCTGTAATCTGCCCAAAATGAAATGATTCATCTTGTGTTTTATTCTTTTTTGTCTGGTCAGTCATCCCGTTTGTTCTGCCCTTACTTTTTGTATGATTGAACCAATCAATAAATTTAGCCCTATTATCTGTATCATCTATGTCAGTTCAGGTCCATGATCACTTTGGCTTTTAATTCAGCTTGTTTAGTTATTAATTCTCTGATTTAGGTTAGTGTTCGGTTGTTGATTTGGTTTTGCCTTGCCCTATCGTTTGTTTCAGTGTATGTTTTCTTTTCCTTGGCCGTCCATCATTACGGCTTCCCCACCTTGGCCTGCTGCATGTCTTACTTGTTCAAAAAAAAAAAGTAGTTTTCACTTTTTGTGGCCACTGTGACTGTTTTATTTTGATGTTCAATTAAGCATGCTTTTCACTGGTGCCTCTGTTTCCTGTTTGATGCCAGTGAACTTAGTGACACATTTGCTGTGCCCAATGGGGTTTAGTCTGCAAATGTTGGACTTTGTAGTAAAGTAGGATTTTGAAAGTGAATTAGTTTAGGTGCTAACCCTACAAGACTTAAATAAAATTACACGTCTCCTAGCAACACCCGCAATTACTATGGGATGAATTTTAATATAAAATAACTTCTATTCCAACTATTTCTTCTTACTAAAATTGCAGAACTTTCAGTAGTGTGTTAGGATGTCCAAAAGTGTGGGTGTATGTGTGTGCATATGAATCTTAGCCGTGTGTTTGATGAAATAAAAGAGAAACTTCAAATTTGTCTTAAGCCTTTAATGTTCATATAAAACTATACACTGTTTATCAAAAGTGCATAACCATTAATCTGGGCTTCAACAGGAACCACTATCACTGAGATAAATAAAACCTTTCATTGGACTGTAGAAAGGTCTCTTTTGTTTTTCAAAAATATGGTTAATGACAGCAGTTTGTTTAAAAATGTATTCTGAATGGCAAAACATGCATTAACATGACAAATAAGCAAAAATGGCACAGACATGGCTAACAGAACTCTAAGATATAGTATAATGTAGGCGAGGTACCGAGCAGCTCTCACTGATCACTGCTTTACACACATAGGCTTATTGGTCTATTGGTATAAAAGATAAAAAATGAAATGTTTAACAGAACGTCACATGAGGCTGAAGGTGATGAAGAGGCACTGCAGAATTTCTGATCTGGCTGCATGCTGATTTTGCAGTACATACTTGCCGGTGTTGTAGCTCGAAGAAGGGTTGCAGGTTTTGCAAATTAAAACCAAAACAAGTGTTCTTGCAATTTTTGTTTCCAAAATTAAAATGAAAAAGGTCTTTTCTGATTTCTCACTCTGCACTGACATGGGAAACACACGCATGTGGTTTGCTGGATGCAAATGGTATGAGCTAGAAGTGAGCATTACGTACAAAAGAGTGTAAAAAAGAAGTATGAAATTCAGAGTAATTCTTACTGCCATGGAACAAAAAGCTATTCAATTTATATATACTCATATTTTCCCTTTTCATGGCTACACAGCCACTTTATACTTTTGTCTTTTTATAATGTTCTATAATTGTGTACATTGTTCATACTGTTAGTGAAATAGACTTGTTCTGTATCTGAATACTGTCGTGCACTACAATTCTAATTTTGAACTGTCACCTGTCTGCACTTCACGTCTTGTTTTGGGATATTAAATTTCACACCATTTCAGATATCTGTAAACTTTCTTGAATCTTTATATTTTACAGGAAAATCAGAATATGCTTGAGTGCCAAAAATTGGGTTTCAGATGATAATGTAAAAAATGAATGAACAAATGATGCATTGATTGTCCATGTTACGCATAAAACGTGCACGATCTCCACATCGCATAAGAGCAGCATTTACAGAAACGTGGACGTGGAGACCGGTGGAAGGTACACAGACCCTTTAAAACTCAGATCAGACTCGGATCAGCCCTTTAGTCACAGTGTCAGACCTCCTGTTCTCACACCAGCACCCGTATCAACCCCGAAACAGCACTCATAATGCCCCAACACAACCACCAACACCACCAACGCTCTGAGCACCAAGTGGAACTTTCCAAGCAAAATCTGTACACACTTAACTCCACCTACACGCTCACTCGACTCGACAATACATTATAAATAGGCCTCAAAACCAGGTAACCACAGATGGAGAAAGCTGATTGGCTGGTTTCATGTGGTTCCGAGATCAAAATCCGATTGCAAACACACATTTTTCCAGTATGGCACCAAAAGTAGCAACAAGACGACAAGTTGTTGTCACCATTTTCAGTGTGTGTATAGCGCAACTGAGTGCAGATATAAAAAATGTATCCATTTATTGTCAGGAACGTTATAAAAACCATAGTTGTTCTGTTCTGACCATCCGATTCTAACCCCGTTCTGTTATCTAGGGTCACTCTTTTTCCTAAAAAAGTAACATACATAGTGTACATTAGCAACTAACATAGTGTACGTTAGGAACTAACATGTTGTACATTAGCAACTAACATAGTGTACATTAGCAACTAACAGTGTACATTAGGAACTAACATGTTGTACATTAGCAACTAACATATTGTACGTTAGCAACTAACAGTGTATATTAGCAACTAACATAGTGTATGTTAGGAATTAACATAGTGTTGCTAACATAGTTAGCAGTACGTTAGCGACTATGCTTTTGGGGAACGCACGGCAATTGTAGTCTTTCTCCACTTGACTGCTGCTGTAATATTTACACATATTACTGAACACCTCACGTAACTAAAATATCATATTTTGATTTTCTGCCTCTAGTTTAGAGTTGATATTTTATACTTTATTTACGTATGTATAATCTATGACTTTGTCGTATTCTGTAGAAAGTGGATTCACATCGTCTCGTCTCTCTGTGGACTTAACTGAGGTGACAATAAAGTTGACTTTTGACTTTAACTTTGTTATTAGTGACCTGATAGGAGACCAAATCAGCCAATCAGCTGTCTCCAAGTCTGTGATTGGCTGGTTTGGGGGCAATGCTAAGTTGAAGGCAGAGTTGACTGCATACAGACACGAGATTAAACTTGCGAAAGTCCTATTACATGCTCAGAATTTTGCCTCCAAAATTGTGCGGTACAACCTGGCATCAGCCTTACACCTGGCACATCACATCCACCGCTGGCACTTCAGGTGCAGAAAACTACTAAACCTCTCTACAGCTACCCAGCACAGCTCTCTACAGCTACCTGGATCACCAAACCAGTTCAAGTAGTGGTTTAGTCCCGCATGAAAGGAGCAGTCTGCATGCAGGGCTCCTCACAAGAGACTAGGTCCCAAAATAAAAGCTTTTCCCTTGTGTACACGGTCCTCAACCTCGTTTGGTTTTCTTCCTCCAAATATACATTTTAGAAAAGAAACAAACATTTAAACCTAATATCAACATTATTTCAACAATTAAAGCCCTTTTATTCTTCTTAATGCATGTGCAGTAATAACCTTAAAACAACACAAGGGGGCAGCATGTCCAAACATGGCACCGTGTGTTGGATGGGGAGAGGGTGTAATGTTGTGTATGAGTGTGTGTGTGTTATTTGGAGGCGTACATCCGCTCTATATCATGTGTGTAGTGTCTCTGCAGCTCTTTCCTCTTCAGCTTGAAGGCGTCCGTCACTAAACCCGTTTCGGGAGTCCAGGCCTGAGAGCTCAAGCGCACCTTCAGAGGAACCTCGAACTTCTGCAGCTTATCTGCACGCACACACACACACGCACAAATATTAGCTAAATGATTATTACCAGTGGAGAAAGCAACATAACATAATATATGCTTATAGATATTATCAGATGACGTGGGCGGGGCTTACTGATGGCTGCCACCTCTTTAATGGTTTTGATGACTTCCTGTTCCAGTACACTGTTGCTACAAAGCTCCTCCCACTCGCCACTGATCCCGTGCTTACTGGCCAGTTCAGTCAGCTGCTTCTGATTGGGCACCACAAAGCTGATGATGTAGTTCTGATTACTGATTGGACAAAGACGGAACGCTCAGCGTCAACAGGTGCAGCCACAGGACATGTGGAGTGTGTGTAGAGTGTGTGAAAAGTGTGTGAGGAGTGTGTAAAGTATGTGGAGTGTGTGTGTGTGTGACCTGTTTGCATAGGCACAGATGTTGTCTATAAGGCTGCAGTTCTTGAGCGCTGCCTCCACCTTCCCCAGAGACACGTACTCCCCCGCCTGCAGCTTCACCAGGTCCTTCTTACGGTCTACACACACACACAAACCCATCGCAATTTAACCATGATATCACTCTGACATCACCACCCCAATACCAGGACATCACCATGGCATCATTGTGTCATAATTAGACACAATCATGACATCACCGCGTCTTCATCATGACATCATCAGGATATTGCCAAGTCATCAGCATGACATCACCATATTGTCGTTATCGCAAGACTATGACATCACTGCGTCATCGCCAAGACATCACCTGGACACTACCATGTCACCAAGTCATCATCATGACATCATTGACGCCACCTTGCATCACCTGTGACCTGATTGTGCCACAACTGTGACATCATCATTCTAGTGCCCCACTCATATGACATCATCGTGACATCACTGCATATTAAGCATTAGTCTAGCAGGTGTACATATGTGTGTGTGTGTGTGTGTGGTGGGTGTGGCTTGTGGCTGCTGGAGAGCTGTGATTGGTGGACGGGAAGTGTCACTCGCCCACTATCTGCAGGCAGCCATCAGGATGCACCTCCCCGATGTCCCCCGTGCGGAACCAGCGCTGTCCCGCCTCGTCCACCCAGAAGTCCCCACTCTCACCCGCACCTTCGCCCTCGCCCTCGTTGCCGTAGTAACCCACCGCCACACACGGACCCCCAAACAACACCTCCCCCCGGGGGTGTGGCTTATCCTGACAGGTGTAGCCTCCTGCATGGGGGAGAGAGGGAGCGATAAACAAAGACAGATAAATGATCTCAGATCTGCTCAATCTGGATCCTGGAGATCAACTCATCTACACAGAGGAATGTGTGTGTGTGTGTGTGTATGTGTGTGTTTCTTCACCTTGAGGCCAGTCCTGCAGTTTTACTTCATTGCAGATGAGAGGAGCACCCACACGCCCTGTAGAATGATCTGAAACTACACACACACACACTCACACTCACACACTTAACATGTTGGAACAGGAGTTCACAATGTTTAAATTCTTGAGTGTAATCTTATGGGTGTGTGTGTGTGTGTGAAAAGATGGCATCCATTCACACACACACATAAATGTATCTTTACACATTACATTATATTGTATAATTATGGGTCATAATATTAGAGTTATAACATCTCAGTTACAACTTGTGAATGTAAGGTTCTGTATAAATAAAGATGATGATGATGATGAAGATGATGGTGATGATGACGGTGCGTACAGTCGGAGATGGTTCCCGCCCCGCAGGTCTCGGTGAGGCCGTAACCGATGGCGATGGGACAGAAGCAGACGTTGATGAAGCGCTGCGTGTCTGCTGAGAGAGGAGCTCCACCTGACAACATCAACCTCACACCACCTCCTAACAGAGCTGAGATGCGCTTAAACAGCAGCCTGTACACACACACACACACACCATACACACGCGGATGTGAAACATAAGGGTGAGAGATGCTTCTGCATGACACAGATCTGCATTAAACACACTGATAATCACAACTATCATCACATCACATCTCTACATCAAGACCAGAGCGAGAGAGAGAGATGTGAATGGAATGAGTAGGAGAGAGAAAGAGAAGACGTGATGGAGAGAGATGCCGAGGAAGACTGAGACACAGGCAGGTGGAGAGATGGCAAGGTCTGCTGCAGGTTTGTGTAGAAGAGAAGTGGTGAGAAAGTCACGCAATTTAGTAATCACAAGACAACACACACTTTACAGCTCTCACACCTCTTTACAGTGAGTGTGTGTGTGTGTTCGTGTGAGACTCACGCATTACAGATGGGTGTATCAGCTCCGTGTGCCAGCTGCTGCAGTTTGTACTTGTATCCGAGTCTGAAGAGAGTTCTCTGAAACGCACTCATCTCCCCCACCTTACTCATCACATTCTTATAGATACGATCCATTATCTCCTGCACACACACACACACACACACATACATACACACAGTGGTCAGCTCGTTTAGCGCCGACAGTAAGAGGGAAACACATGTTGAGGAGTGTGAGTGAGATTTCTCATACAGACTGTGAGATGATGAGGATGTTGGAGGGATTACGGTAAAGCTTGCTAAAGATGTGTGGTGTGTGTAGTGTCGTGTGAGAGTGTGTATGTAGTGCTGGTGTGTGTGTAGTGATGTGGGGTTTTCTCACGGGAACAGCAGCAATCAGAGTTGGTTTGAGTGCAGTGCAATCGCCTTTACTTCCTTTCTTGATCTTAGTAGACTGAACACAGACACACACAAGAACACACACACACACAAACACATACAGATTAAAAAATCAGTGAAGATTCTACTCAACGTTCAGAAATTCTATAGATGTGTGTGTGTTTTTGGTTTAGACTACTACTGGGGACTAACACCAACTCTACAGCTGCAAACTGGGGACCGACCTACTCGTGGGGACATAAAACCCAGTGTCTCGAGTTTGGATGTTACGATATTTGTCAAAATAAAAGAAATGAGGAAAACTAAAAGAGCAGAAAAGTGTGTGTATATGTGTGTGTGTGTGGGGTGGGGGGTATTTCTGACCAAGACCCATTTTAGGGACGAATGCCAGTTTCTACACCTGCAAAATGGGGACCGACCTACTTGTGGGGACAGTTTGGTCGTTGCTATGACACTTGTCGTATTAAAAGGAAGATGGGGAAACTAAAAGAGCAGGAATGTTTCATGTTGATTATGGCATGTATTTAAGTTACTGTATATGTGGAAGAGCGGAGCAGGGTGTTGCACTGAACCACCTGAGTTCTGCAACTCTCAGCTGTTTAAGCAGAACTTGTGCTGAAGTGGAAATGTCCTGATGTGGGTTAACATGCTTATTTTAGTTAGTCTTGATGAACAAAACTGCAAAACACTCAAGACTCTCTATGGTGTCCCACAGGGTTCTGTACTCGGTCCACAACTTTTTGCTTTAAGATCATCAGATTCTGCCTCACTACAAACCTAACACTGAAATCAGAAAAAAACGACTGATTTCTCTGACTTACAACACAGAGTTTATTTGGTGATTTTGTGCACTTTATAACATGTAGAACGAAAGGTGAAAATGTCAAGTTTTATCACAATATCGTCTGCTGCTATCACAAAATCTGAAGAACCACGAAGAACAATCTTCTCCTTTAATAAAACACACCTCCTGGTCAACATAAAGTGACTTTACATTGTGTGTGATTAATGCGTAATTGATGTTTTCATGTTAGATTGAGGCTCTTTGATCATTGACTTGATGTATGGATGTAGAATGATGTGTCATTACACCTGCAGCTGCAGCAGAACTCTTACTTCAGTTTCACTCCACAGCAGTTTACACTCACACACTATGATTGCAAACATGTTCTTGTTGAGCACTCTGTGTGTGTGTGTGTGTCGGTGTTACCTGGTCCGTTAGTGTCTGTGGTGATGAATATCCAATTCTGCATCCATACGTCAAACAGGAAATCTCAGCTGTCAGTTCCAGCACGTGAGCCAGGGGCAAGTAGCCAATATAAGTGTCCGTAGGACTACACACACACACACACACACACACACACAGCATT
This sequence comes from Distichodus sexfasciatus, assembly GCA_032718565.1. Lineage (NCBI taxonomy): Eukaryota > Metazoa > Chordata > Actinopteri > Characiformes > Distichodontidae > Distichodus > Distichodus sexfasciatus. The sequence continues at coordinate 173,451 of JAVGVS010000427.1, read as the reverse complement.
TACGTCGGGTTAATCAGCAGAACCAGGACCTTGTTGGTGGAATTGTGCTGCTGGTTGGTGCTGAATCTCACCCCAGGCCCGGGATGCGCTGGCACTGCCCACTCATGCCAGCGATCAGATTGCAGTGCTGCATCATCACTCCTTTGGGCCGGCCGGTGGAGCCGCTGGTGTACATCACCACCGCCAGGTCGGACGGAGAAGGACCCTCGAACTCCACATTCACTACACACACACACACACACACACACAATCCTCATGAGAAAGTCATTCAGTAGAAGCTCTGATCTCTCTCTTAAGCGTATGAATGGAAATGACTTGATTTCAGGTTGGCACAACCGTTCGGAACCGTTAGAGTGAAACAAGACCCACGGTTCTCGGGTTTGGCTCCCAGCTCCATCACTTCCTGCATGCTGCGTAGAGAGAGGGATTGTGGGTAATGTGCTGCGTTTACACTCCCACTTCCAGTGTAGATCACGTGTTTGAGTCCTGCAACCTCCGCCAACACCGTCTGCAACAGCACACAGCGGTCAGCGTGGATGTGGGAGTGTGTGTTGGTGTATGTTTCAGTGTGTGTGTCTGTGTGTGTGTGTTCACCTTCAGCTTGGTCTCCAGCAGTTCTTTACTGGTGATGAGGTGAGTTGCTTTACACTGATTCAGTCCGAACGCTACGGCTTCTTCTCCCAGAGTAGCATACAGCGTCACCACTATACACGCACACACACACCAACAAACACACACACAAACACACACACACTTGTATCATGGATCATTTGATTTTCACGTTACGTTTGCGTTACATTAGCAACTAACACAGTGTTGGCAACATAGTTAGCAATACGTTAGCAACTTTGCTTTTGGGAAACACACCCCCGATGAGCGCCCCAGATGGGACTCGAACCCTGCCCCTGAGGTCAGTGCCTTATCTATTTGTCTGATCTTTTAGCCACTGGGCTCTGAATTCAACACCAACACTAGTTATGCGAGTACAGTTATGACAGTGTTGTGACGAGCATAAGAAATGTACGTGTGTGTTATACGTGGGAAGTTGCGTCTGAAGCAGGTCTGAGCTGCGATCATCCACTCGGCTTGCGTCTCACAGAAGATGGCGATGCAGCTCTGGGGCTTCTGACCCAAAGCAGCCAGACCGCTGCCCAACCTGCTGACCTCACCGTCGACTTCCTCATACGACTTCCAGACGTAGTCCCCAAACACCACCTGCACACACACACACACACACACAGGTAATGTATCCCACTCGCCTTCTAGCACACGTCATGTGCTTTTATTACTGAGTTACTGCTAGTCATAAAGATAGAAATATGTTATTAATCTATACGTTTCTGATGTAAGACAGGAAGTGAATTAGTGCAGATTATGACTTTCACATGAGGTGCAGAGCAATGTGGGTCATATCACATCATCATCTCTCATCGGAGCATTTTCACCCAGACATGTGTACACACACACACACACCGCTCTGAGTCAGCACGGGCACACACTCATTTTTGCAGAAAGCTTCATTTTGGTTGCTGAGGTTAATATTAGGGTTAGAGTGTATGTGTAGTGTTATTTACACCAAAAGTAAAGCAGTTACAGTATTTTCAGTAAAATCATACTATATATTAGTGCTGGACGGTATACCGGTTCATACCGAAAACCGTTTTTAATTACTGTTACGATATCATTTTTTCTTATACCGCAATACCGGTTTAAACAGCCTAAACGACGTCGGACACTGTTTAAGGGGGCACTTTTTCACTGCTGCACCGCTAAACATGGACCGCCAAAGTTCAGAATCGGAATCTAACTGACGCTGGAGTTGAAAATAATGAGACACAAGTAGAGCTGAAACGGTTATTCAAATATTTGTGCAATTTTTCTAGAATCGAAGCTTCGTTTAATTCATTTCGCTCGCTAGAGCACGCGCTGCTTGTGTTTCACACGGACGCTTCGTAATGATGATGAACAACATTTTCAGGAGCGCGATCAAGACAAGACTTGATCCCTCTGTATGTGAACGTATTTGTGAGATGTTCCGTGCACAAAAACAGAAGTAAATGCATAAAAACGCATCAATTTTTTGTGATGTGAACACGCGTGCCGCGTTTGTAAGCTCCATTACTCACTAAAACGCTCCAGTTCGGTTCAAACGTCCCGTTTATTACAAACAAAACACATATTTAAGCTGATAAATAACCACAACAACCAGCGTTCTACTCACAATACAGCTGTATATATATATAGTCTATTCCGGAACGCTTTGTTGCCGCGCGTGATATTGTGGGAAATGTAGTTCTCTTCCAGAACAGCCAAAAGCAGCTCATTTTATAGATCAAATTGGTTCAAAATGACACATAACTTAAGTATTTCTTCATTTCAATTGAACAGATTTTTTTTCAATTATGTAATGTAATTATATAAGTGTAACCAATAATCAATGAATACTTTACTAAGTCTAAATAACTCTTTGGCTGCTTGAAATATGTTGTGAAAAGGACAGTTTTGCCAAAAACGAAACTACGATCGGCTTCCAGATCTTCAGCTAACACTGGTGAAAAAGCAAAAGCAAGATCACTCAGATGCAGTAATTCATATCATCCATTAAAACGTGGTAAACGCCCAGTCATACTTAAGAAAAAATAAAATAAAACAAAATTTAAAAAACGGCCGTAAAAAATACCGCCGTATACCGTGAAATCGATATAATTTTGAAAAATACCGTGATAATGATTTGTGGTCATACCGCCCAGCTCTACAGTATATTAAGTTTCAGGTTAAAAGTGTGTTGTAATGTGTGTCTACAATGTCCCACTTCCACACTTATTTTGGTGAAAGTAACTCAGAGGTCATGCAGGAGTCGTGCAACACACTCAGAGACAGTAATATTGGAATGTAGTAATGTTGAAATAACACTAACTAGTCATCTAGAATCTAGTACATGTTGGTACAGTGGATAGAAGGTCCTCTCAATGATGTTACTACCAGAGTGCGTGTGTGTGTACCTTTTGGAAGACTTTGCCGTCGGGCTGCGTCTCGGTCTCCCTGGAGACGATCTCCCTGGTACCCAGACAGGGGGCTTGGCGGAACTTTTTCACCGTGTTGCGGAACTGTTTGTCCAGCGTGTCCTCGCCATCCGACCCACGACTCAACGCACAATCCACATACTCCACCGCACGGTATGGACCCTCGGGACGTCCCGACACGCTGCGCGCCCTCATCACACACTCCGACATCGCTTGGTCCTGCTCACACACACACACACAGATGATGAAGTTGAGATTTAATCTGGATTAGAATGCACTCTCTCTCGCTCCCCTCTAGAGGGAGCGAGAGAGAGTGGAAGAGGACGGGGAGAGAGAAAGAGAAGAGAAGAGAAAGGGAGGAGAAAGAAGAACAAAGACAGAGAGAGATGGACAAAGGGAAACACAGAGGGAGAGAAAAAGATGCAAATAGAGAGAGAGAGAGAGGAGGGATGGCGCGAGAAAGACAGGCAGAGAGAGAGACACCTGGGTTTGCAGAGCAACTTCCAGAGACGCCCAAATATTTACTCAAGACGGCTACAAGAATCCTCCTCCTACACACACACACTCCCGCAAAGAACGAGAAGTTTGCCAGTCTGCCACAAGAAGGAAATTAAATCACAGTGTGTGTGATAAGTGTATGTGTGTGTGTGTGTTTGTAGGAAAAAATGTCAGCACAGATGTCCAGCTACTCAACATCAAGCACCTCCACTCGTTAAGAAGGACGACGTAAACCTCTGTGAAACTGCTGTAAACGTCCAGGTGCAATAAAGACACATCAAAAGCCACCAGCAAAGCTGTTAAATAAACCAGAAAATATTACACAGAGCAAGTAAAAATGCACATCAAAATCAAACAGCAGCACTGTAGCTGAACCGCTACATTTCCATGTTTAACTGGGTTCTAAACGTGTCTACAAGTGCTTCTGTAATCCAGCTGAAAGCAGTCCTTATGATTTGAGCGCTGGATCAGTAGTGAGGCAGAATCTGATGATGTTAAAGCTCCGTCTGTAATAAACTGTTGTGGTCCGAGAACAGAACCCTGCGGGACGCCATAGAGAACTTCCTGTTTGTTGTAGTTTTGTTCACCAGGACTAACGAGGATATAAACAATGCTTAAACTGCTCATAGTTGGAGACTGCAGGTGGTGATACTAGTCGGTTTATGTAAACATCTGGTTCTACTTTTAGTTTATAGTTTATTTCTATGTGTATATTCAATGTGCCCTGTTTGTACTCATTTCTGTACACCTGTATGTAGCTGAGATGATGATAAAGTTGACTTTGGTTTCTACTAATCTGACAAAAAATTCAAGAATCTTAATTTGCCACATACATAGTTATGCAAATACAACATGTAGTGAAATGCGTCCTGATTCACTTCCTATGACTTCGAAAAATTAAACAGAATTAAATCAAAGTAATTAATTAAAGCACTATATATATACACATCTTAAAACATAATTTTGTATTGTCCACGTTATACATACAGTGAAATATTTCTGTAGGGGGAAATTCTGATGAATCATGTTCAACTTGTTTCTTCCCAACTCACGTACACATACAAATGTGTTTTCTTCCAAGGTCAGTATCTGAACGAACTGTGCCCAGCGAGGCACATTTACAATGTAACTGAAGTCTCAGAACAGGACACATGAATCCACCTTTGTGTATAAAAAAGCATGTAACTCTGCGTCGGGCAGCACTCACAACTCCTCTTGCCAGGCAATTATATACAAATTTGTACTTAATAAATCTATGTTTGCATAAATTTCTGACTGATCTGACTCTCTATGTAATCAGTGGATGGTTTTTTCCATTAGCAAACCTTATAATGTTGATGATTTTGAATTTGAAACTTTATTCATTTGAGATTTCAGATTTTCCTGAGTTTTCAGCTGTAATCAACATTAAAACCGTTTCTTACTTTACATGTAATGAATGTAGCATTTAAGTAAAACCAATGACCTTTCTTCATGTTATTCTAATTTTTGAGATGTGTGTGTGTGTTTTTTCCATTTGGAATGTGTTAATGTGTTTTCCATGCGCATTACATTTACATCTCATTTCAATAAAAGCCATAGCGATCTTATCCGTCAAGGTTATTAGTCAACAGTCAGTTTTATCACTTCCACTCACACACTCGTGGGTTTTGTTTGTGAGTGTTTTCCATACTGTTTTCTCCAGTGCTGATTTGCATAATTCAGTTTCATTTCTGTCACGCTTCCCTTTTAACAGCAGACATTATCACGAAGCCGTTTCCCACATGACCCAGCCCCAAACCGCCACAAACCCGGGAACAAGGACAGCAAGAAACCTCGAGAGTTCCAAGAGTCTAAATGCCACTACGAGCTCATGCTTTAATACAGTAGTTACTACACCACATGAGAATCTGCAAGTGATTATTTGTGAACACAGCACCAACAACCACATCTGACCCCTGCATTTGAGCCCAAAAATATGAACATCTGTATTACTAACTGTGTAACGTCAAGTCCCAGTCAGGTTATGATGGTGTTCTGGAGGTAGAGAGTGCTGTGATGTTCAGCTTGTGTAACGTACACTCACATGTGTGCCTTTGGTCAGAGTCATGTTAGATGCTACTAGTTACTAGCTGCTGGTTTAAACCTGTAATGTTGATTTGGGATTACATTTGTCTATAAATATTTATGTTCAAAAATTTCTTACTTCAGCATTGAGTAAATAGTTATGTCTTTAGGCTGCGATCAACAACATAAAAGAGGTTGAAATATTTAGCTTTACATGAAACAAATGTTGTATATTTAAAGTTTTACTGTTTTGAATTTAACTAACAAAAACAATTAAGGTTTTCAAAATACATGATAATCTCATTTTTTGAGATGCATAATTATCTTGTTTGTTATATTGCACACGTCTCATGGCTGATTTTGGGCGTATTGAACTACAACATTGGACTCGCTGTAACCATTTATTTGACAAATAGAGGAATCTGGAATCTTGGTGTGTGGTTTGGGACACAGCCGATGACGGAATTTGAGCCAGTAGTTAAAAGTGACCCATTTCCATTGAAAGAGCAGGGTGAGATATGAACACACACACACACACTCTTACACACACTCTTTACAAACACACACACACACAGCAGTCGAGCTGGTTTGATTTGCCTGCAGCTCCGCTTGCACACAGCCACTTTGTGTACAGAAAACACTAGGTAGATAACAATAAAGCTACTAACGCCCTGAAATAACACAATCCTCACCACACACACACACACTTTAACAAACACACACACTACCACACTGCAGTCCCTGTTATTACTCTTATTAGGGGTCCAAGCATACTCATTGTAATTGGTTTGTTTTTTCTTATTAATGTCAGAGGTGGACAGTAACTAACTACATTTACTTGAGTACTGTACTTAAGTAGGGTTTTTGAGTATCTGTACTTCACTTGAGTAGTATTTTATTTGGAAACTTAGGACTTTCACTTCAGTACATTTGAAAGACAAATACTGTACTTTTTACTTCACTACAAATCTGTGGATAAAGTGCATGTTATTCCCCCTTTTCTGAAACGTGATTGGTTGTTTGGCAGGTGACAGTCTATCAGTAATCAGCAGGGTTACATCACACCTGTAGACTGGAACTAGAAAAACCAAGTTCACACAGTTCTGCTGTTTTCTGTCTTGATTAGAACATTGTTGCTGTTGGAAAGTCATGAAGCTAGAGGTGTAGAGCTGGATTTTACGCAGGTTGGAATGTTGATTTGATGTTGTAAACTGCATTTACACCTTCCACTGCACCGTCCTCCTGATTAACATACACATATACAGTACTGTGCAAAAGTTTTAGGCAGGTGTGAAAAAATGCTGTAAACAAAGAATGCTTTCAGAAATATAAATAATGATTGTTTATCTACATAAAAATGCAAAAGTGAGCTTAACAAAAAGAAAAAATTCCAATCAAATCAATATTTGCGTTACTACCTTTTGCCTTCAAACCAGCATCAATTCTTCTAGGTTCACTTGCACAAAGTCAGGGGTTTTGTAGGATTATAGTCATGATATTATTTTGTAGGATTATAGTCATGATAATATTATTTTGTAGGATTATAGTCATTATATTATTTTTTGTAGGATTATAGTCATTATATTATTTTGTAGGATTATAGTCATTATATTATTTTCTGTCATTATATTATTTTTGTAGGATTATAGATTATAGATCTGTGGTTAGTCTTCCAAGATGTTTGGAACAACCTACCAGCCGAAGTTCCTTCAAAACTGTGTGCAAGTGTACTAGAAGAACTGATGCTGTTTTGAAGGCAAAGGGTGGTCACACCAAATATTGATCTTGATTTAGATTTCTTTTCTTCATTCACTGCATTTTGTTGATTGGATGACACAAATGATTAACACTTACATTTTGAAAGCATTCTTGATGATGTATTTTTTACACCTGCCTAAAAAACTTTTGCATAAAGTACCTCGTATATGTGTGCACACTCTGCCAGAGTTGGGCCGTAGAACACTACCGCGGTTGTTTTGTGTGTGTATTCCATAAATTAATTTAATAAAATAAACTAATGACTGGTTTTCTAATCAGTTGTGGTTGTGTTTCATTCTGTAACCGGTACCATATTCTACAGCTTCTACAAGCTAGTCAACATTAGGTGTTGTAAGTGTTGGGGAGATAATGCAGCAATGTGGTGAAAGATGTACTTAATACTTAAGTATTTTTTTAAAACAAACTACTTCCAGTACTTTACCCTAAGTACAAAATGACTGTAATGGACTTTCACGCAGGCTGGAGCAACATTTTAATTAGTGGTGTTCTGTATTTTCATTTAAGTAACTGCTAGCTACATTGTCCACCTCTGATTATTATCAATTTAGAGTTTTTGCATTTTTTACTTACACAATTTTACAGGAATTTCTTAATTACAGGGACAGTCTCACTGGTCTTCTGCACAAATCATTGCAAGCTCTGGACCCCACTAATCACTGATTATGGCAATATTTATTATCAGGTCTATATTATACACTATTAACTTCTACATTATTACGCGATATGAACCTCTACTCATGTCAGCGCTACTCTAATCTCTATTTTCTACACTACGTTGCACAATTCATTGTTCCTTGTTTTCACACTCTGCACTTTATGAAAGTGTCACACTGCAGTCTCTCAGCTCCATGTTTCAGCTTACCGTCTAATTAATGATGAATAAGAACATATAACAGGATGTGGGTAACACACTGGTACAATATGTACACATTAATCTGCCAACTAAGAAAATATGCTGTAATAACTGAAGCAGCGCACATTACCACAGCAAATAAGAAATTATATATAGTTCTGCCCCGTGGTGTGTTGGCGCCTACTCGGGGTTGGTCCCCGCCTTGTGCCCGTAGTTCCTGGGACAGACCCCGGTCTCCGCACCACCGTGACCCCGGCTGGGATTAAGCAGTTTGAATAATGAATGGACGTACGAATGTTGGTTCTTTAACTACAGAGAAAATCACAACTAAGAAATATGTTACTGTAACAATTTACCATGTACATAGTGCTACAATAACAAAGAAAATCACAATTAAGTAAATTCATGTTATTATAATGACCATTGAACAAACTGAGAAAATCATTAAACTAAAAAAAATATGTCCGTACTTAGGAAAGAGAGTGAGAGGTCGTTAAAGGGGACGGAGTGAGTCCAAGGGTGCTGATGACACACACACACACACACACACACACACACACACCGGCAATCGCCACACTACAAATCAAGGCTACCTAACACACACACACCGAAAGTACTGCCACACTACAACTACATTTAACACACACACACCGAGTACCGCTACACTACAAGCGCTATTCTAACACACACACACACCGAGTACCGCTACACTACAAATCACATTTAACACACACACACCGAAAGTACCGCTTACACTACAACTGGCATTTAACACACACACATGAGTACCGCTACACTACAAATCAAGCATTTAACACACACACACCGAGTACCGCTTTTGGCGACTACAACCGCATTTAACACACACACACCGAAAATTTTACACTCATAAATCACATTTCTAACACACACACACCGTAGTACCGCTACACTACAACCGCATTTTAACGCACACACACACAGAGTACTGCTACACTACAAGCGTTACTCTAACACACACACACACCGAGTACCGCTACACTACAAGCGTTACTCTAACACACACACCGAAAATCGTTACATTACAAGCTTTACTTTTAACACACACACACACACCGAAAAGTAATCATACACTACAACTGGGCATTTAACACACACACACCGAGTACTGCCACACTACAACTGGGCATTTAACGCGACACACACAGAGAGTACTGCCACTACAAGCCAGCACGTAACACACACACACACCGAGTACCGCTACACTACAAGCTGCTATATTTAACACACACCGAAAATTGCCATATTATGTTAAGTATTTCTAATACACACACACCACACCGGCACCGCGACACTACAAGCATTTCTAACACACACACACACACCCAGTACCGCCACACTACGTTGCTACTCTAACACACACACACACACAGAGTAATTGCTACACTACAATCAAGCATTTAACACATACCGAGTACCGCTTACACTACAAGCTGCTATTTCCAACACACACCGAGTACCGCTTACATTATTAAGCGCATTTAACACACACACACACCGAAAATTTCACACTACAAGCTGCTACTCTAACACACACACACACACCCAGTACCGCTTACACTACAAGCTGCTATTTAATATCACACCGAGCACCGCTACATTATAAGCGCATTTCTAACACACACACCGAAAATCGCTACACTAATAATCGTCATTTAACACACACACACACACACACACACACCCAGTACTGCCACACTACAAGCAAGCATTTAACACACACCGAGTACTGCTACATTGTACAAGTATTTAACACACACACACACTGAGTACACACTACAAGCAAGCATTTAACACACACACACACGAGTAATGCTACACTACAAATCACATTTAACACACACACACACACCGAAAATTGCCATACTACAACCACATTTAACACACACACACACACCGAGTAATCACAAGACTACAAATCAAGTATTTCCAACACACACACACACACACTGAGTAATCACACACTACAAGCGCATTCTAACACACACACACCGAGTACTGCCACACTACAAATCAAGTACTCTAACACACACACACACACACTGAGTAATACACACTACAAATCATATCAACACACACACACACACACACTGAGTACTGCTACACTACAACCGTTACTCTAACACACACACACACACACTGAGTACTGCTACACTACAACCGTTACTCTAACACACACACACACACACTGAGTACTGCTACACTACAACCGTTACTCTAACACACACACACACACACTGAGTACCGCCGCTACACCATAAACTGTTACTCTAACACACACACACACACACCGAGTAACACATGACTACAACTGCTGGCTTCTAAACACACACACACACACCCAGCACCACACTACAATCGTTAATTTAACACACACACACACCCAGTACCGCCACACACAAATTGTTATTTCACACACACACACACACCCAGCACTGCCACACTACACCGTTACTCTAACACACACACACACCCAGTACTGCTACATTACACCGTACATTTAACACACACACTGAGTACTGCTACACTATAAGCGTTACTCTAACACACACACACACAGACTCAAACACAACACAATTTCAACTTGAACACCAGAGTAGCTAACCTGAACCTGAACTCTGAAGTGTGCGTTGTGTGCGAGTTGTGTAGAGTTGTGTAGAGTTGTGTAGAGTTGTGAAGCCCGGCTCTGGACTCCCCACAAAAGCAACCTTTC
>JAVGVS010000427.1:97500-155000 GCA_032718565.1 Distichodus sexfasciatus | reverse complement strand
GAGTGGCTACAAGCACACAGAATAAAGAACGTGTATCGTTGCAGACTTTATGACATCAGCAGATGGCAGCCGTTATGGTGACGTGATCTCCATCTCGAGATGTACTTTGTGTCCCTGCTTTTAACCCACCTGTACTTGATCTTGGTGTGGCTCGGCAGGTCTCTGCTGGAGTACTGCTTAGAGAGCGCGCTCAGGTCTCCCTCCCCTTTGCCCCGCCCCCCTCGGGCGGGTTCGAACGTGGGCCGAGCTGCTGTGGTCATGTTGCTTCACCTGGCAGGACATTATCAGAAGGTTACAACCTCTCACTTCACCCAGGACACGCCAGACGAACACTACAGCAGGGCAGGCGAGGTCAACTCTGGAGCTCCTCCATCCTACATGCTGAGGGTCTACCTGTTCAGAAGCCAGGCAGGATGCAAACCAGCTCCCTCCCCCTGTCAGGACATGTGGCATCATGGCCATGTTGTTCACCCTCCTGCTACTCACTTCCACTTGATTTATGCAGACAGGCTGTAAGTAAAGTGTGTGGAAGTGAGTAGGGGGAGGGTGAAGTAACTAGTTTAGGAAAGCCCCACGAAACACAACACAAATACAACGTAAGCGTTTGAGGCTGAATTTGAATGAAATCCCAGACGATTTTAGACACGGTTTTTAGGTCTTAAGGAGGACATGTCCGAGGATGAGGAAGTCTGGTCACTCCAAATCAGTGTGACTTCCATTTCCCTACATTCCAGTAGTCTCCCAGCAGCAACTTGGGGTGAGGGTCTTGATCGGGGTTTCAGTGGTGGTAGCGCTGGAGGTAGGATTCGAACCCACAATGTCTTGGTGAGTATCCTAAACACTAGACACCACCCCCATCATCATCGTACACACACTAGGGGCTCTAATATATTGCCATCAATTTATTGTATTTATAATATGGCTGATATCGTGATATTGATATACAGCCCAGCCCCGATTATCGCTCTCCTTCATTAGTAAAAACTGATATCGGTGCCGAAAATTGGTCAAGCCCTACTCCACACACACACACACACCACACCACACAAACTCAAACAAACAAACACCACACCACACACTCAAACAAACACACCACACACTCTCAAACACACACTCTCAAACACACACCCTCAAACACACACCCTCAAACACACACCCTCAAACACACACTCTCAAACACACACCCTCAAACACACACACCACCACACCACACCCAAACACACAAACTCTCAAACACACACTCAAACAAACACACACCACACCACACCCAAACACACACACTCTCAAACACACACTCAAACAAACACACACCACACCACACTCTCAAACACACACACTCTCAAACAAACACACACACTCTCAAACAAACACACACACCGTCAAACAAACACACACACCGTCAAACACACACACACCACACCACACTTTAAAACACACACACACACACACACACACACACACACACACACACACACACACACACACACACACACATCCCTTGGGGCTGGTGAAGAGAGCTTTAGTGTGACTGTAAACTGTAACTTTAACTGTACTAAGTGTGCTAAGCTGCGTTCCGATCCAGTCTCATTATCTCGCTGCTAACCCCGTTAGCCTCCACTGCTACACCTCACCGCACCGGCGCTAAAAGCACAACACACACACACCGAGGACAGGACACACTGCAGCATGGCGTGATGGTGGAAGAGTGAGTAAAACACCGTAAAATACGGGGTGGTAAGTGGGGGACCACGACGCGCTCACCTGCGTTCCGCTCCGCTCCGCTCCTCACGGCTTCTGCACAACAAGCCGCGCACGCTGATGACGTCGCCGCGCCACCGCGCCCCGCACGGGACAAAACACCTCGAGACGGAAACGCAGCGTTAGCCAGCCTAGCATGCTAGCGCAAACAACCAAATACACCCAGAATCACACCAAGATTTAACACAAACTCACAATCACACATTACACATAGCTACTACAAACTATACATACCTATAAACATGTCAGTCCGCACAGAGATTTAACACAAACTACACAAAGCTACAACAATGTGAACCCTCACGGAGAAACATACAGCTGGGCAGAAAATGAGGCTGTCACCATGTATAGCATGTTTTATGATTATTTTTCTTGTTGAACAAATCCAGGTGAAATAAGTAACAGTGTTTTACAATACTGTCTGCATTGTCTGTGTTCAGTGTAGTGTAGAAGAGGACGACTTTACCCTTGTTAGTCTTTAGTAAACTCTTGTGTTTGTGCGAGCCGTGTTACAGTATTTCAGTGTGCTGCTGCATCAGTGCTGTTCCACTCATGTCTGATTGCTTCCCACAACTAGTCAGCGCTCCTTAATGATCCTCATCAAATGTGGAACTTAACTGGACACTTGACGAAATAGAGCTTAATGCTCCTACAAGTAGACACCGCCTGCTCTCATTAGTGCCTTAGGTGTTTGTATTAAGTAGAGTTATGCTCTGTCTGACGCTGACAGTATGTACAGAAACTCTGTTTACCTCATTTTTTGCCCTGCCATGTATTACAAACACACAAATCCAGTCATGTGAATCCTCACAGAAATTAACTACAAACAAATCCTCCAGCGTCACGATCAGAGTGTCACCAGTTCCAGTTCCGGACAAGTAAAACTACCACTGAGGTACTCATGAGCAAGGAACCTTCCCCAAGCACTGTCAGAAAGCTGCTCACTGCTCCCACACAGATGGGTCAAATGCAGAGCTCACGTTTGATTGTGGTGCAGTGTGTGACTAATAAACACTCACTAAGGCTGTGGGTTCAAATCCTACCTCCAGCGCTACCACCACTGCACCCCTGAGCAACACTCATCTTATTTTGACTGCTCCTGTTATGATTTGGGTAAAAGTTTAATACCAGGTGTCCCTCCCAATCTAACACTCCCTGCAGAGGCGGGACTGGCACTAAAAAGACACTGACTCATGCATTGAGTTATTAATACAAACAGTATTAACACAAGCACAGATGGGAGGAGGTTTTACTAGATTTATTATTCCTGAAACATCCGTGTCCTGGGAAAAAAGTACAAAAATGTGATCACAGTACAAAGAATTTTATGATACAGAGAGAGAGAGACAGAGAGATTACTATAAAGTGGTGAAGAGTGCGAAGGTTTCCTTTCTCACTAGAGCACCCACACGCACGCACACACCAGCATTGAGCAAAAACTAAAATACGACAATAAAAATCATGATCATAAGTCATCAGTTTAAAAATACAACACTGCACAGTGGATGAGGCAGCAAGACATGCAGCTGTACAATCGAGAGAGACAGAGAGGAGCTGTGCTGAACCACTTCCATAGAAAATCCTTTATAAAATGTAGGTTTGCAGTTGCGTTCGTCCACCGCAGTGTCCAGAAAAGTCCGGCCTTGTTCCAACATTCGCTCCACGGTTTGCATATGGCAGGTGGGTTTGGAACGCAGCCGCTCCAGTTCTCTGATTGCGTCCCGTTTAAATATGAAAAGGTTTAGTTCCAAAAAACGTGTGTGGAGGCAGATGAGCCGGCCAGACAGAAAGAGAAAGAGAGAGAGAGAGAGAGAGAGAGAGAATTGAGGACAGAAGGGAAAGAGAGAGTAAAAAGGAGATGAGGGGCGTGGCCTCGGCGTCCTCACAGTGATGATGAGTGGGGCGGAGGCGGTCGCTATGGTAACAGGAGAGAGCTGCTGCTCCGGTCCAGCTTCTTGCCTTTGGAGAGAGCAGCAACCTGCTTCATCAGCTCACGGTTTTTAGCCTAAAACACACACACACACACACAATATGACTATATTGTGATATTATGATGTACATATTGCAGGCATAATTATAATACTCTTACTGTTTAAATCAGTTTTTCAAATCTTTTGATATTTCTAATCAATTAGAGTCAAAAATCAGACATCAGAAGCCCGTAACAGAAGATGCTGTTGTAAAGTAATGTCTAACTATTCTGTTAACATTGATAACTGCTCTGTGGGAGCTACTGCTGCTGTTGTGGCATAATAACGTGAAACTGATCTAGCATGTGAGAGAGAGCATGTACACTGGTAAACGTCACTTTTTGTCTCAGTTACAGGCACACACATCATTAGGAAATGGACAGTGTGATGCAGCCGTGTGTGTGCGTGTGTGTGTGTATGAGACCTGTTGCTGCTCCATGGCCTCTTTATGTGCTTTCTCCATGTTGTTCATCTTCACACGCATGTTGGACTCCTGGTACTGAAAATCAGCCTTCAGCTCCGTCAGCTGCGCGCGCGCACACAGACACAAAGAGAGTAGTGGTCAGTAGTGTAAAGTTTATCCCGAGTGATACCTTGTGTGTGTGTGTGTGTGTGTGTGTGTTCACTCTGAACCTTGCGGTCCTTCTCCAGGATGGTCTGGTCTCTCTGCTGCAGCAGGCGCTTGAGCGACATCACCTCCTCCTTCAGCTGACTGATCAGGATGAAGTTGTCCGTTCCACCAGAGTCCATCGACTGGGCTATAGAGCTGCTGCAGAGAGAGAGAGAGAGAGAGTGAAAGGGTGAGTGAGAGTTTTAGTACGTGTTCATGAGTGCAAGCATGAGAGTGTGTGTTCAAGTGCAGGAGAGTGAGCATGTGCATGTATGGCTAAGTGTGAGTGTACTAGCCAGTGAGAGAGAGTGAGTGAGCGAACAAGTGATAAACTAGTGAGAGTGAGAGTGCGCGCGCGTGCGCGCGTGTGTGTGTGTGTGTGTGTAAGAGTGTGTACTGTACCTGTCTCCATTTGATGGTTTCAGCTCTAGTTTTGGCTTCTTCTTTGGTGTCTCCTTTTGGATGGCTGATGATTTATGGCTGCAGGGAGAAATATCAGCTCACCTCATGTTAACATCACACACACACTCTCACACTCAGCATGACATTATTACAGCAGAGAGACTCGCCTCTGATCCCACAGACGCTGTTCCTGCTCTGGACTCAAACTGCCACTCAACCTGAGACCAACACACACACACAGACGGTTTATATGCTGTCTTTAAGCTCTAATCTCATATATACAGTGTATATATGTACATACATACATAATGTATGTATGTATGTATATATGTACATACATACATACATACATACATTATATAGTGTGTGTGTGTGCGCGCGCGTTACTTGTGGTGGGAGCTGGTATGTCGGTGGTGGTGATGATGATGATGGCGGTGCTCCTTGTCGCTGAGTGATGATGAGGAGTTTGAGTGTGAGGAGCCGAGGCCTTTACGCTGCTCTTTAGTTTTTTGCAGGACGCGGCGGTACGAGAGTGTACACAACCAGCACAGCAGCTTCCCGTCCACCTGCGCTCACACACACACACACACACACACAAAAATCATTGAAATAGCAGGAAAGATTATGTTGATTACAGGTTGTGAATGTTGGTTTTAATTAATTTTTGATGAACCGTCCAGCCACATGTTACCTTCCTGCGGCCCTCCTCTTTCCTGTCGAAGGCGCACTGCTGTTTGCACTGCTCGCAGGTCTGCGGCGGTCCGTACTTCTTCTCCGAGTTGGTGCAGCGCTGGCACTTGGTCCCGATGAACGCCGCAATGATGTTACAGTACTGACATGGCTTTGGCTAATAAACACACACACACACACACGTTTTTAACCCACACCATACACACACTTCTCACCATGTACGTACGTGTACACACACACACACACACATCTCAGCAGGACCTCTGAGAAAGTACTTACAGTTCCAAACTGCTTGACGTTCTGTGCACACTTCTTGCAGATGGTGTTGGTTTTGCTGGGAAATAAAATGAGATACACACACATACTCATCACCCACTCGCCACATACTCCCTGGAGGAGGGCTGGACAATTAACCCAAAAATAATCATATATGCATTAGGGCTGCAACTAACGACTATTTTGACAGTTGACCAGCCATCAACTATTAAAACGATTAGTCAACTAATCGGATTATAAATTGCATAATTATAAAATGGCTCCGATTTAGCTACCAGCTTTTACATTTAGTATGAGGTTATTTAAATTTTGTGGTAAATAATAAAGACAAGAAAGACAGTTCACTCAAAAGCATATTTTAATAAATAAGTTTCTTCTTTGCCTTATCTAGCCTTACGATGGCTCCTGGTTTTCTGATGGTACTGAGAAAATGCTAACATACCGTTATAACATTTATGAGCGAGTGACAAAGGCGTTGGTTACTTTACCGTTTTGTGTGCTTATTAAACGTGTAAGACCTAACTATTAAATTATAATTATAAGGTCGATAAACTATAACTTGCGTTTTACCGACCCGTCGCCGTTCCTCTTCCTCCAACATCTTTGGTTTTTCTGTAGGAACTTTCTTAAGCCAATCACAAAACCAGGAGCCACCCCGCCCCCAAACTGTCCAAACCTCGCCCCCTTTCAAACCGCACACGTAGAAATCTCACTCGAGCAAAAAAGCCGCTCGCCAGTAATCTACTCTGTGCGCAACGACATTTAACACATCGAGAGGAAAAAAGACATTCGAGAGGAAAAATACAGTTTGTGCGCAATATTATCACAACCACGCACTTGATTCTTAATTTTGTGCTCTCGAGTTTCACAGTTGCGCTCGCGACTTTGAAATTTACGCCCGCAAAATTTTTGCAGCAAGCCATTTTGCGAGCTGTAGTTTTGGCGTTGATGTGACGTCATAGGGCCATTCTTCTAGCTGTCACTGAATGCTACTGCGCAAGAGCGCATCTCACCAGAGTGTGGTGTATTGGTGCACTCTGTTGGAAAGCGGTAGTACTGCACAGGTAGAAAGGAAGGAAAACGTCTCACTCCGTTTAAAAATATGTCTGGCGACAATTATCGACTTATCGACAATCAAATTCGTCGGCCACTATTTTTATTGTCGACAACGTCGAATAATCTTTGCACCCCTAATATGCATATGTTTATGCTTCTCAAATCATTATAACCATTAACACTACACTTTACCACAACTACGGTTAATGAACACAGGGCAGGCAATTAATCAAAACTCAAAATCGATAGAGGATCTCTAACCGAATTAACGCTGCCCACGACAACTACTTACATGACAAACCTCATCAGTGAACTACAAAGACGAAAAATAAACAAAACTAAATAAAAGTTCATTTACAGCTGCACGATCAATATTACAATTAACTGAACATTTTACATTGCTACCTGACCTGGTTGGTTATGTTAATGTTACTACTAACATTTTAAAAAGCAATAACAGAATTGTTTAAATAAAGGCCGTCACCTGCGTCAATTACAGGTTCTCAATGTCAGTTTTGATTAAGTTCTGGTTCGCTGCCCACCAGCTCCTTGTTGATGATGTGTAATGGAGGAAAAGTGCCGAGTTAATCGTGATTTTAATTTGAGGTGATATGGTGTGTGTTTTACCTCTCCTGTTGGAACTCAGTCCTGCAGTAGGTGCACTTGACTATAGGGTGAGCGATGCGACATTCCTGTGGACGACAGCAGCATTACACTACAGAACACACTACAGCAGCAAGCTCACGCCTGCTCTACAAGGCTTTTTAATGTTTTATGCGAGTGATTATTTGTCATTGTGACACATGCACGTGAGCTCTGCATTTGAGCCATCCATGAAGGAGCAGGGGGGCAGCTTTTTCTTTTTGCCAGCACCCGGAGAGCAGTGCTTGGGGACTGTACCTTGCTCATGAGTACCTAATGTAGTCATTCTGAAAGTAACTTTCCCCAACACTGATGTCTGCTGGACGTTTTTATGTTGGTGGGATCGTTTATCCCTAATTCCCAGTACTGGCTCCACTACAGGGGCATTTGGTAGGAGGATTGCTGGTTCAAGTCCCCGGACTAATAAAAGTACCACTGAGGTCCTCATGAGCGAGGTACCGTCCCCAAGCACTGCTCCCCGGGTAGTGTCCACATCAGCTGCCCACTGCTCCTTCACGGGTGGGTTAAGTGCAAGAAAATCACTATCACCACTAGAGAGGAAGTGCAACTCGGTCTGTTCTGGGCTAATTAGGATCGGATGCTACAAGTACGTTTGTACACACTACACACAGTTATGTGGAGTGAGATTTTAAAGGGAGAAGCTGAGACTGAATAAAAATTGGGGGTTTTATGCCCCCATAATGACACACGTCCCCACTTCATCGGTGTGTGATCATAATGTGCAACCATAATGGAGTTATACAAACACACACACACTTAAAAGGATATGAGCAGGATGGGGGCTTTAATAGACTTTAAAAGGAGAGGCTAAGCCTCAAGAACTTTGTGGCGACACAGGTCTCCATCCTGATGATGTGAAATCAGCTCAAAGTCCCCATTACGAGTGTACAAACAAACACACAGTCACACACGTTTAAAGATATAAGTAATAGATTTTAAAAGGGGAAGTTAACTTCTGAAGAGTATTTTGCAGTGACTAACTCTGTCAGGACTTGGTCACTGTTGATGTGCAGTCTAGTCAAAGCATAAGAGCAGCATCAGGCTTTAATTTTAAAAGGAGATGTCAAGCCTGAAGAAATAGGTTTGCTGCTGTGATCAACTTGGTAGGGACACTGTTGGCATGCAATCTAGTCAGAGCTCCTCGTTATGCTTGTATACAAACACACACATTTTAAGTACGTGAGCATGATGGGAACTCATTAAATGCTAAAAGGGGAGATGAAGCTTGAAGAAATAGTTATGTTGCAGTGATTAACTTTGTCGGGACTTTGGTTTAAGTCCCCACCTTGTTGTTTGCATTGGGTACAAAACAAGTAACCCCATATTGGGAGGTTTACAAACACATACATAACCTCATAACCTCCCTCACACACACAGAGAGCTCACCTTACAGAGTTGCTGTCCCTGTGAGAGCTCCTCGAACGGGTAGCGCTGGTTGCACTTGGTGCATGCGTACAGAGCCGACGACGCCATCAGCCCGGGACCGGCGGTTAATCACGGCCGCACCGGGGACAAACACACACACACACTAACACACACTAACACACACACTAACACACACTAACACACACTAACACACACTAACACACACTAACACACACTAACACACACTCACCGACACACACTAAAATGGTTCCCTACGAGCAGCGTTCTTACGCCCTACACTCTCTCTCTCTCTCTCTCTCTCTCTCTCTCAGAGGCTGTGCTCACACCGCGCCGGCATGTTGCAACCCTCCGTCTCTCGTCTCGTCTCGTCTCGTCTTTATTTAGCAGTATTTCTGCTCGGTTTTAACCCTCGTCCTGCCGCTTGTTGTCGCGACCCGAACCTCGGCGCTACAACCGGATGCGACCTGCCACCACAAAGGAAAGAGCGGACAGCCAATCAGCGCGGCGCGCCGGGGGGCGGGACTACAGCGTTTAAATCCGACCATCCAATGCGCGCGCGTCCGCCGCTCCCTTTAAGGCCACGTCATAATTGCGCTGACGTCACGCCGACGCAAATAGATGGCCGTCCCCTTTATCTAGTCTTCTTTAAAATTCCCTGCTTCCGCCACGTACAGACCAAAAAGTTTTAATAATATCAATAAACTTCATTATTATAATAACCTTACATCTCATTACAATCGCAAACATTATCGTTACCATCACCAGTGTTCTTCCGTAAGTCAAGGGTTTATCGTTATTAAGAGAAGGTGAATCGTACATTCTCATTATTACCAAACTAGTTAGTTATAAGAAGTTTCTTGTTTTTATGCTAAGTTATGTTGTAATAATAATAGTTTTTCATTCGTAACAATAAGAACGTTTTCAATTATAAGAAGTTAATAATAACCGTTTCTTGTTATTATGAGGTTAAATCGTAATAATATTACTTATTTATACCTTATTACAGGGTATTAAAGTCAGTTCAATCATAATAGTAAAGCTTTCTGAGATTTTCAAGCCTAATAAGGATAAAGTTTTACCTGTAATAATGAGATTTTTCTTCATTATGAGTCATAATTATAAGTCATATGAGTCATAATTATAAGTCGGTTTCTTCTTATTATGAGACGCTAGTCGTAATAATAATAGTTTCTCGTTATTATCATTTGTCTCGTATTCATGAGAATATTGAGTGTTTAGTTGTTATTATGAAACACTGCGTTGTACTGGCAAAAAATCTCGTTATAATTAAATTTTCTTTACGTGGCGGAAACAGGCCTCAGACTTTTAATTGAATAAAAAAATCCTAGTTCAACCCACAACCTGTAAAAAGATCTACACAACACAACGTAGTGAATTAAAGGCCAACAGGTAGTGGGAAAACTTCAGAACAAATTCACAATAATTGATGTTCTCTCAAATTTGTGTTAACATCACTGCAGTTGAATAAATATAAACCCACTTTAATACATCCTTAAATCACATTTTTAAATCCTCAAGTTAACAATGGTAAAAATCGATACAGCTTCAGTCCTAAGATACTTACAAATGTGATGGCAAGTCAGCAAAAAAAAATATTTGAGGCAAAATCTAATAAAAAGTCCAAAATAAAGATTTCTACAGTGACATGCAGGCAGAATCCGTGTTGAAACTGTACTGATTTCATACTGAATCTGAACATAATCGGTACTGAATCCATAGAGAATCGGTATGGATCCTGTCAAGATTCTCATGATAGAAGTGATTAGTGGAGGTTTTGTTTGAAATAAACCCACTCCATCAGACACTTATTCCAACGTTTATTCAAGCTATACAGGAATGTCATGACATCAGACACACGGTTAGTGTAGAAAGTGCAGATCCTCTGAAGGCTTAAGGGTATTAACATGTCCAACTGTAATGAAGATCCCAAGTCAGTGTCAAGGAGAGAAATTAGTGTCAACCTGCATGTTTACTGTTACCCAGAATGCATAGTGTACATGTTCTGGGCGCAACACCAGCATCTTTGGTCTTTGCTGCTGTGTTCAACAGCCATCAAGTGCTCGGTTCAGAAAAGCAGAACTATTATAATAATCAGATGACGTTACGATGAAGTTAATGCTGCGCTCTGATTGGCCCTTGGGAAGCTGCAGGAATGCTTGAACTTGTATATTAATGCGTATTTAGTTAGTACTTAAATTCTTCCTCATTTAAATATGCAAATATAACATTCAGTTTTTAGTGCCGCTGCTCGCATTACGTGATCCCCGACTCGGTGCCGTCGCCCAACCAGAAGAGAGCGAGGAGTGTGTTCCCGCCCCTGACCCAGATCAATATGTCAAGCTAAAAGTTACAGTACTGCTGATAAAAGGCTATGCTGTAAGTGTATTAATATAATACTAGTATTGTATATGATTGTAGAGTGAGTTACGCGTCAGCTGCAGTTCAGACTCAACACAGATCAGTGTTAGTGCAGGACAGAGAGAGAGAGTGGTGTGTCCACGCCCAGACCATGCCCCTGCCCCAGAGCTGTCCACCAATCATACGAAGGTCTGCACAGGCGTGATGGAGCGGGTAGGAGACCCCGCCCTCTCAGAGGACGCCGAGTTACGAGTGGCCATCTCACGCTGCAGCTCCTCCACCCGCTTCTGAAGCTCCGCCCTTTTGGCCAGCAGCTCTTTATAACGTTGGTGCAACGGCTCCTGAACGCACACACAAAAATCGACAACAAGCTGAAAAAATGACCTGCTTTTGCTCAGATGCTCGCTCTCGTCTGTGTGTGTGTACCTGAGGTCTGATGCGGGGGTTCCAGCGTATGTAGTATGTGCTCCACAGCTGCAGGTGTCGTATGGAGACGGAGGGCAGCAGCACGTGGTGTGAGTTGTGAACGTAGAGCGGATTTACAAACTCCTCCAGCTGACTGTTCACCAACGACCACAGAGACACCGTCCTCTTCACCAGCTCCTACACACACACACACATCCCCACAAAGTAAACACAAAGTCCTGCATTTCCAGTGAATTTGTCAGGGTGAAAGGGCGATGGGTTTTAGCCGTGATGCGGAGTTGGGACAGCACGTAGAGCTGATGATGATGATAAAGACGATGGAGGAGGAGGAGAGTGAGTGAGACTAACCTTCTACTCCTGTTGTATTATATTTATATTGCCGCGTTTACTGGCTGTAATCATCACTAGATAACACACCTCCTTGACTCTCTGCTGTTCGCTGTTACAGAGGAAGGTTCCGAACAGGCAGCTGTAGAGGTGATCCAACACCGTGATGAGGAGGAATTCGTTAAACTCGAACGCTGCAGGAAACTGATCAGGCAGAGACAGAGAGACTCACACTTCATCATCCTCTATATCACACTTCTACTGCATTATCAGCATCACAATCACTTTTACTGACCAAATATGGTGAAGCTTATAAGAAATTGAACACACCAATACAAACTAGGAATGCACAGTAATATCGGAATCATCTGATAATTGCTGTTTTCAAGTCATCATTATCGGACTGATGCTTAGATTGGTCTGATATTTCCAGTCGATACTTGATGACACATTAATTGTACATGGGAAAGGTAGCACTTGTGTCAGACATGTCCAATGTCCCGCGGCCCGCACCTTCCGTCTTAAAATACATTCAAATGTGTTATTTTGTGGCAAAATTCCGAGCGTGCAGTGGAACGTTCACCAGCAAAATCTCTCGTCTTTATGCTCTCATCTCTGCCTTCCTCGTTTATCAACATCGGCAAATATGAGCACGAAAAATATCGGATATCGGTATTGATCAATAAGTCGCATATGGTGCATCCCTAAAACAAACAAAAACAAAAAAAAGCTGACTGACTCATCTAGTATCCAGTCAGGTTTTAGGTCACTAACCCTAGACCCATAATCATAAAAGTGATGAATATCGACCCCTTAAGAACCTAACAGGGGGTTACCGTAGTAACTGACCTGCTGGGTCATCTGCCAAACACAGTCGATGAACTGCAGGAAGATGGGAGAGCGGTCAGCATCTGTGTGGTTCTGATCACCATGACCCACTCTCTACAACACACACACATACACGGTTATTATTACAGAGTTATTACAGCAGAGTTATTATTACATGTGCATCTGTATAGTTCTGCTCAGCATGTCACGCCGTCCACACACCGGTCTTAAGAAGGAATTTCTTAAAACTCACTTCACTTTCTTATGTGAAATTTGGACCCATCACAATAACACTTCCTGTCACATTTGTGTAGCTGGTAGCGTAACGGTTAGGGAGTTGGCTCCGAGATCACAGAGTCGCCGGTTCAAATCTCAGGACCGGTAAAGGTTCCACTGAGGTACTCATGAGCAAGGTACCGCCCCCCAAGCACTGACCATGTCAGCTGTCCACCGCTCCTTCACGGATGGGTCAAATGCAGAGCTCACATGTGGATGTGGTGCACTGTGTGCTGCGCTGTGTTCACAATGACAAATAATAACTCACTTTCACATGGGCTGTGTCCCGAGCCGTGTACTACAGCACTTAATAGTATGGTAGGTAAGGCGCTCTTATTATACTACGCATTACAGTATGCATCTTAGGAAACAGCAGGGATTGTAGCTTAACGGCTCTCATGGAGAGTCACACGCTCTATTTGACTTGGTACACTACACAGAACGGGAGGTGACTTTTTCTTCAAATGTTGTGCACTACGCTGGAAATGCTCCGTCCTCGCTCCACTCTGCTTTCACACTCGCTTGACTTGGTGCTGTGTTAGAAATGTCAGAACTCTGGCGTTATTTTTGTGTATTATTATCTTGTCTTTATGCACTCAACTCTGCCTTCCTCATTCCTCAGCACCGGTATCGGCCAATAATTCCCATATCAGACATCTCTACTTAATACCATTAAATGATAAATGTGAGATGTTGGTGACTGAGGCTGGTAGATTCAGGTGAGTGTGTGTGTTGTGATAGGTGTGTGTGTGCGTGCCTGCTGGAAGCGGTGTCCAAAGCTGATCCACTCTTTATGGATGAGGCTCTGGAAGCCGGCGAGTGTGCGGTAGTGAGCGTCCAGCATCAGCAGGGTGAGGGAGGTGAGCTGAGACGTGCGGTCCCAACCATCGCTGCAGTGCACCACCACCGACGTCTTCCCCGACTCCACCTTATCCGCTATCCTCAACGCACCTGCCAGGATCAGCTGCACAACAAACACACACGCACACACCAGTGTTAGCCACCACAAATGTTTTCCTATTTTCTGTGAGTGTGAGGGTGTGTGTATAAACTCCACCTTGATGTGCTCCAGCCAGTGAGTGGACTCCAGGTTGGACAGCCAGTGAGATTCCTCGATGTTGGGATACACCACCTCCTTGAGTTTCCGTAGCGACTCACGCATCACGTGGATGTTGTGGATGTCGAGAAACACCAGCTCGGCGTTCTGATAGGCGTCCTCGCTCTCGTAGCCTCCGCCCTTCGTCTGAACACACACACACACACACACAGTTGACATCCAACCTAATACCAACTCAATGCTAATGCTGTGATACCGTTTGTGGAGGACTGACGATACGAGCCGACCTTGTTGGCAGCAGCGTTGGCGCTGGGCCTGGCGTCGAAGATGAAGAGTTTGTGTGACTGTGCATTAGCGTCCATGACGGCCTGCAGCAGCTTCTCGTCCTCTTTACAGCGCTTCACACTCGCTCCGCTCATCGGCTGACTGCAGCGCACCACCGCCGCCTGGCTCTCCGGGTGTAGCCACGACAACACCTGTGCGCACACACACACACACACATATAACAGACACCACACTACCAACGCCTGGCTCTCCGGGTGCAACCATGACAACACCTGCACGTGCGCACACAAACACACACACACAGGCAGGGGTAAGGGGCAGACGGGGGTCAGGAGGGCAGCACTGACCGGAATACGTCCTTTGGCTCTGAAAGCGGCGACGCGGCGGAGCTCATCGTCGGTGACGGTTACCGGGACGACCAGCGTGGAGGGATACGAGTCACACAGCTCATAACGCTCATTCACCTTACTCACTCTCCAGCTCTCGTTAGGTACACCCTGCACACACACACACACAGTATGAACATACAGCTCAAACTCAGATAACACTACACACACATATACACACACGTACAGATAACGTTTATTAAAGTTTCATCACAATACCGTATTATATTGATTCAGTGGACAACAATTCCAGATCTGCTGACGTCACAAAGCCTGCTACAATACGATTTCCATTCCATTCAGTTCACTTAGTCAGTGATGAATATGAGACAATATCACACACACACACTCCGCACCTGTCTCTTATACTCTGCCAGGGCGTCGTACACTTTCCACCCATTCTCTGGAAAAAGCTGACTGTACTGGAAAGCAAACAGAGGCTAGAGGGATGGAGGGAAGATGTGGAAGACAGAACTGAGGTTATAAATAGTGTAACATGAACCTCATTATGACTGAATACACACACACACTCAGACATCAGCTCCTCCAGGATTCCAGGTTCTTCTTTGAGACAAACCCTGATTCTGCAGCAGCTTCTGTAATGAAAGTTGTGGTGTTTGTAGGTGTTTTGTTGCAGTAAAGTTGTGGGAGCAAGTCAAAGTTGTGGAATAATTAGTGATTTTGTCTCCCTTTATAATGATTCATCAACAATGAATTAAAATGAAGCAAGAAAACCACTATTAATCTTATTAACCATTAATCATGTAGTTATTTTTGAAGGTAAATGTGAGGTGCTTCAAAATTGCGTGGTAGTAATGAATTCACGGGGATCGGCTGAATTTGCGTTAATCGTTGTGATCACAACATCGTGAAATCCTGGAGGGTCTGATACACACACACACACACACACTCACCAGGTTGTTGGAGCTGGGGAAGGCAAACTTTGTGAGCACCTCAAACACAGACTTTTTTAACGAATCTTCTGGAAGCTTGTGAACAAAGCGCAGGTTCCTCATGTCCTACACACACACACACACAGTGGTATATACATATATACAGGTGTCCATAATTGTAACATTTCTTTTAAACATAAATATCTATATATTTCTATTACCTTAGAAATAATCTTTTCAAATATACGAATTAGACATAACTTAGTTTCTGTTGAACATTTAATTACACTTTGTCAAGAGAACTTTATCACATTTATATACAGTACAGAGAGAGATGAGAGCACATGACTCCAGTTTCTACAGAGTACAAAGACGGCACATACAATACACATATATAAAACACTATAAAATATAAAGTCTAAACTAGAGGTAGAAAATGAAGACGTACGGTTTGGTTACGTGAGGAGTTCTTGTATAAATGTGCACATGATAGAATCTTAAATCGTGAACAATTATTGTGAAGAAGAATTTATCAATAAAGCACATTTAAACAGCATCAGCTCTCCCAAAGTACTGTACAACTGAGACATTAAAATCACCCCGAGGAAATAAAAATGTGAATTTTACAGCTGGAGTCCAGCACAAGAGAGATGAGCTTAATAATCTGGTTTGTAGAAAGCAGAACTCCAGGCAGGTTTTGATGAAAGCATAAACGGCTGTGTCTAAATGCTCTGAGAGAGAAACTGCATTAGCTAAAACCCGTACACATGCTCGCTGTACCTTGCAGACGAGGCCGTAGGAGACGTCTCCTCTACTGGACGCCGCTCCGATCCTCTCCACCCTGCTGATCACTCCCAGAGGCAAATCCAACACAAATGCAGGCTCCTACACAGACACACACAAACTGATGAAGTGTCCTCTTAAACTCTCCAAAAGTGTGTGTTGACACGTGACTGCCCCGTCCAGTCTGCACTACACCTGTCTGTATTTCCTTTAGCTGTTTTAACATCATAAAGATACGCACTTTTACATGAGAGGAAAAATCCCTTTTATATAACTTATAGAAAATATAACTTTAATCATTTAAAAGACATTGTCAGTGACTGCTCTGCCTCTTCATATCGGAGCTACTTAAGACCCACTTGTGCTTGACATTTATTCACATTTATTGTATAGTTATTTATAACGGTTTATTTTAATATGACGTTTATGATGTTATTTATAACAATATGATATTTATCTGATGTTTCTATTCTTATTCTGCTGATTGATCTAAACTGCATTTTACTGTAGTGTATTTCACTGCATGTACGGCACTTTCGGGACAGCAAGCTGTGATGTGTAAATGTGATACATTAATAAAGTTGACCTGACCGCAACCTATGGAGGCCAGGAAACCATAAACAAAATAACATCAATCATAATCAAGGTAAATGTTCAATTAATTCTGATACTGATTTGAGGTGGTATCACCCAGCTCTGGTCGTATCCACATCTGTAATTTGGGAGAGTGAGAGAGTGAGAGAGAGTCTCACCCTGTTGATGCCCCGGAAGAAGAGTCGGTAGTTGGTGACGGTGAGCACCCCCCGCAGGGCTCCCACAAATGGACAGATGTAGGTGACGTCTTTGCCTATGGAGTCGAGATTCAAGAGGTTGGTCTTATTATTGTCATATCAAATACATACATATATGAGCAGCCCTGGGTCTTCTGGAAGAATCAATATTAAGGTGTGAACGTCTAGAATATGATATTCCAATAATATAAGTCTGTGAATAAAAGGACAGAAGAACGCTCAAAAATGTCCAGGCTCCTTAATCAGCCTAAAACTAAAGAATAATATAAAAATATGCAGATTTACACTATAAACAGGAACTCTACATGTGCATATTATGGTACAAAAATGATATATGCAGATGTGTGATCTAGAGCAGCATCCGTAGGCCTCTTACCCACATCCTGGACGAGTTCTCCAGGTAACAGCTCCGGCTCGTCCTTACCTGAGTCTCTACACACCTGAGAGCGAGAGAGAGAGAGAGAGGAAGGAAGAAAAGAGAAAGTCAGTCAGTGTCAAAATGACAAGATAAATGTTGATTACTGAAATAAACTCTACCTTAATAGACGGTGTCCCTTTCACCTGTAACAATGAGAAAGATCAGCAAAAATACACTTATTTATAAAGACACTATTAGCATCTGTATGTGTGTGTGTGAGTGTGTGTAGTGACCCGTGGCTCAGGAGACAGCTCGGCGTTGGAGTAGGACTCTGTGGACAGAACCGACGGGCCCCTGGTGTGGGACGATCGCTCTGACCGGGACGTGGACGTGCTGCAGAGAGAGAAAGAGAGCTTTCCATGAGCTGCTGGAAACTATTTCCAAACTACTTCATTAATAGACAACTCCTTTACTCTCAATTTGTGTTTTCAACTTTACATTCTGACACTAATTCTCATTTTTAGTATGAGATGAAAATATCAGTTATCGCTCTCTTTAATTAGTGATGATCGGTATCGACCACCAACACTGCCCTGGAGCGTTAACTTCGTTTTCATGCTGTTGGAATGGAGACAATCATTGTCTGTGTCAGGCTATGTTAAGTTTAAAGTGTTGGGAATCGAGCAGCACTTGTTACTCACTTTTCCCCTCAGTTTTGGTCACTTTACAGGAGTTGAAAGTATTGATTATGGCTGACCTTGATTAGTGACCATCGAAACCACGTAAAAAGGCAAAATGTGTGTATGTCGTGTATATACAGAGACTAATACTGACGAAAAAGTGTTTAATGTATATACATATTATTATTATTAAGCACTTTCTCCTCAGATTTGAGTCACTTTACATGAGTTATTTAAACGCTAACCGGTCCCGTTAGCATCCAGCACTTGTTAGCCGCGCTAGCTAGTGCCTCTCGGCGGAGCGACTGTGTTAAGTTAGCACGACTGACGTAAATGAAACTACATTACGCATTTAACACACACACACACACACACACACACACACACACACACACACACACACACACACACACACACACAAACAAACACACAAACAAACACACTCGGGGTGTTAAACTCGCGGTTGAGGTGTTAGCCGCTAGCTGTGCCCGACCTGCTGATGGAGTCGACGCTGGGCGGCCGGGATGAGGAGCGACGGCACTCCAAACTCTCCACACTGCTGCTCGCCTCCATCACCAACACACACCAACACCAACACACACCAACACACACCAACACACAGGCGGGGAGAGTGTGTATGACGCGTTTAAACTCGCATCTACTACAAACACAACTCTCAAAACTCAGCGCACTGCTAATCCACACGCAAAACAGGAAGCTGCCATCTTTTCCCAGAGTCCCGGAGTTCCTGTGTGTGTGTGTGTGTGTCTCTCTGTGTGTGTGTGTGTGTGTGTGTGTGTGTGTGTGTGTGTGTGTGTGTCTCTGTGTGTCTCTGTGTGTGTGTGTGTGTGTGTGTGTGTGTGTGTCTCTGTGTGTGTGTGTGTGTGTGTGTGTGTCTCTCTGTGTGTGTGTGTGTGTGTGTGTGTGTCTGGGTGTCTGTGTGTGTGTGTGTGTGTTCTTGTACTTGCTACTTAGTGAGAACCAAAATGAGTTTTTAACCAGCAGAGTGAGGACATTTTTGACAAGTGAGGACTTTTTTAGTGGTCCTCACTTCTTTAAACTGCTTTTACAAAAACAATACAAATTGATTTGCAAAACTAAAAGTGTAGAAAGATTAGCTTTTGGTTACTGAGGTTATGGTTATGTTTAGGGTTGGGTGTAGTATTATTTACACATAGTAATATAGAAGTCAATGGAGGCCCTCACTACTATATAAGTACAAAGGGGTGTGTGTGTGTGTGTGCGCGTTCATGTATTTATCGCATTGTGGGGACCTTTTTGTCCCCTAAAATCACTTTTATCTGTTTTTTTTGGGCTTTGTGGGGACATTTCAAGATTCAAGAATGTGGGGACCTCTGTCATGGTGGGGACATAAACCTAAGTCCACACAAAGTTAATCACTGCAACATACCTATTTCTTCAAGCTTAACATCCCTTTTTTAAAATTTAAAAATGTAACATTTTAGCATTTAGCATACCAATCATGCTCGTGTCCTTAAATGTGTGTGTGTATACATCCATAGTTGGTACTTTGATCTGATTGATTGCACACCAATACAGTGGGGACGTGTGTCATTACGGGGTCATAAAACCCACATTTTTAACTGAACTTCTCCCATTAAAAACTCAGTCCCCATAATGGTTACATTCTTAAAAATATATTCAGTATCCAGTATTTGTGAGTTTAGACTAGTTTAATTTAGACTATTACTGTTGACAAATGTCTGACTCTACATCTGCAAACTGGAGACCAACCTTCTTGTGGGCAAGAAGTTAAGATATATTTTGTATTTAAAGGAATATAAGAAAACTAAAAGAGCAGAAAGGTTTATATTCATTACAGAACTTATGATTAGGTTTAGGGGTTCAAGGCAGTCAAAGACTTTTTTTAAGCTATACTTATTTGCAATATGTATACAGAATGTCCCCACAAGTACAATGAAGTTTACGTGTGTTTCAAGATTCATTATTTGTCACATACAGTACATGGTTATACAACTGCAACATGTAGTGAAATGTACCCTGAACCATCCTGAATGATAAAAATAGAATTTTAATTAAATATTTACATAAATATAGAAAATATATAAAAAACGTTCTTTTAAGGTTCATACTTTAGACAGTGACTTTGTGTGTGTTCTGTTTGACCAATAATATTTACAAAATGCTATAAATCTTTTTTTTTTTTTCACTCTAGTTGTGTTGGATGCATATATTTAGTGGGTTGTGACAACCTGATTGTCCCCTAAATCAGAACCAGAATCAGAATGAAATTTATTAACAAGTAAGTTGTCACATAGAAGGAATTTTCCAATGATGCTAAGGCAGTTAAGGGAAATATAGTTCTAAGAAATATACAGTAGTTCTAAAACAAACACAGAATAGAGAAATAGAGTTCTAACAATGTCCAGATTGCAAAATACACATCAATGGTAGGGAAATATAATTGTCCCATTTTATACATGTATGTGTATATTACGGTAAAGCTATATTTAAAATGCAGAGTGCCTTTTTGTTGAGATACAGGCTTGGAAGCATAAAAGTCTTAAATTGCAGATGGGTGACAGGAAAGAGTTCACATTATTGTTTAGTGCTTTGTGAGGTCTGTCAGTGAAAAGTTCTTTATACATTAACTTTGCTTACTTACACGTGTGTACATGCAAGTGTGTGCATGTGCGTCAGAGTGTTGCTCTCTGCTCTCCAGTGGGTGTGTATCAGTGGACTGATCTGAATAGTGAAGAGATCAGCAACACAATCGCTTCTATTGTATGCTAATATCAGTAGGGGAGCGGCTAGCAGCGTGACCGCTCTCATTAGCAATGCAAAGGCGCTCCGCTAGCCGCTCTCGCACAAACACCCTCCAACATCCACCCTTTCTGCACCACTGTTAACTCCAGACGCTCCAGACGTTCCTGCACAGGGACCCCCACCAACCACAGGTAATACCCTCCCTCTACCTACCCTCTACCAACCCTGCTGTACCACTCAGCACAACATTCACACCCAAACAGTATTGTCACCCCATAACTACCAACTACCAAACTACCCAGCACAACATTCACACCCAAACTGTGTTATTACCCCATAACTACCAACTAGCAAACTACCCAGCACAAACCCACCCACCTCTCCACCAGTGTTACCACCCTGTAACTACCAACTCCCAAGACAAGGCATTCAAACTACACTGTAAAAATGATTTGATCAGTTACTCATGTTAACCTACTTCTTTTATTTACTTAAAACAACAATTTCAACTAACTTTTGTGAGTTTTCAGTATTACAAGTCAGTTCTCAACAAAAAAACATGAAGGATTTGAAGGTTAATTTAAAGTTGAAACTATGATTATGTTTAAAAGTGAATGTGTTCACATGCCACACACTGTAAAAATATTCCTCTGGTTCAACTTTCATTTTTTAGTTCAACTGCTGTCTTAAAGGTACAAATAAATTGGATGTGCTAGAAATTTCAACTCATAATTTAACATTTAATTTTAACTTGCTGGAAAAAAGCACAATCTGTTGCTGTTTTAATTTTCAATACATATAGTTCCTGTATGGCATGCCATGCTCAGAAAAGTTAGTTGAAATTCCTTACGTTATTATTTTAAGTTAAAGTAAATGAAAGAATAATGCTAATCTGATTTATAGCTACAGTACACTGCAGAATCAGATCATAATGACTGACGTCTGGACTGTAAGAAAGATTGTGTCACAGTGTGTAGTGTGTCTGTAAGATGTGTGTGTTGAATGAAGAAGAAATGTTTATGTATATGTTAGAATCAGATTTATTTGCCAATGAGATTAAAACGTACAAGGAATTTGCTTCTGGTTGTTAGTGACTCTCAAGTACTCCTGCCAAGACAATATAAATATAGTGAATAAAATTAATATACAATTCATACAACATATATAATATATAATCAAGGTGCGACTCATGTATGATATGTGGTGACATGCAGAATGAAGTGTATTTTGGCAAAAGAGATGATAGAAGAGTTCAGCTGTTTATAAAGTTGAAGGGAGATAAATACTGTATGCAGGGTTCTGTGGTGCGTGTTTCAGAGGATACTCGGTAATAATTCTGTAATAATAGACAGTTATCTCTACATTTGTGTAGAGATGTTTATTGTGGATGTGGTTTGAGACTGAGGTTAGAGGTTTCAGGTGGTCAGATCTGCAGGGTAAGACAAAAAATATGACCAAACAACAAACAATGAGACTTTTGAGAAAGTGAAATGTGTCACATACAAAACAATAGTGGTGATGACGGTGTGTACTTACACACACACACACACCCACACACACAACACACACTGCTCTATCACTGGACCCACACACACACCGTGGGAAGGGCCAGACACTCGTTGACCCTCCGGTCACATGGCGATAAGAGACACGGCATTGGCCAAAGGATGGGTCACATGGAAGTGTGTGTGTATGTGTGTGTTAATAAGTGGCAGTATAACTCTGGAGTCAGACAGCAACACGCAGACACACACACTCACACACAGTGGACTGTGAAGCTGCTCAGATGTGGAAGAGGGAAATCCTCCATCAGGGCTCTGCCCATGACACTAACACCACCAAAGGAGCCTGGTAACGCCTCTGACTCTCCCTCCATCTCTCTCTCTCTCTCTCTCTCTCTCTCTCTCTTTCTCTCTCCACCTCTCCGTCAATCTCTATCGCTCCATCTCTCTCCACCTCTCTACATCTCTCTCTATTCACACTGTTCACCGAGCCTGATGGTACACTCCCTCTCTCATCTCTCTCTTTATCGCTCTCTGATCTCTCTCTCTCTCTCCTCTGCCTTACATTCTCTTTTCACCTTCTTTTCATTTTTTTTCTCTTTCTCTCTCTGCCTTACAAACTGTCTTTTCTCTCGCTCTCTCTCTTTCTTCTTATCTCCGTCTCGGTATTCTCTCTCTACTCTGTCCTCTCTCTGTCCACCTGCCTTACATTTTTCTCTCTCTTACAGTATGCTGTGTCTTTTTGGGAGTACAGATGGACTTCTGTAGTGTCTCTGTTCTGTGCTAATGTTTACATGTTTTAAGGGTACTTGATGTGACATTATTACATTGATCTTGTGTAAGATCCACATTCACCATTTTCCCTCTTCCATCTGTCTAGCAAAGTGTGTGTGTTAGAGAGGAACAAAACATGACCCCGAAGCATTAACCTGCTTTCTCCGTCCCGTTGTGTGGTTTCAGAGCTGGAACCCAAAATGAACTGGGCGTCTTTCTACGCCGTGCTGAGCGGCGTCAACAGGCACTCGACGGGCATTGGGCGCGTCTGGCTGTCCGTACTCTTCATCTTCCGCATCATGGTGCTGGTGGTGGCGGCGGAGAGCGTGTGGGGCGACGAGCGCTCGCACTTCACCTGCAACACGCAGCAGCCCGGCTGCAACAGCGTCTGCTACGACCACTTCTTCCCCGTCTCCCACGTGCGGCTATGGTCGCTGCAGCTCATCTTGGCCTCCAGCCCTGCCCTGCTGGTAGCCATGCATGTGGCGCACAGACGTCACCTCGACAAAAAGCGCCAGCGACGCACCAAGCAGCCAGACCCGGAGCGGATCCAGGTGCGGAGCAGGAAGGGGGAGATCACTGGGGCACTATGGTGGACCTACATCATTAGCCTGCTGTTCCGTGTCATCCTTGAGTCGGCCTTCATCTATCTCTTCTACCTCATCTACCCCGGCTATAAGATGTTCCGGCTGGTCAAGTGCGATTCGTACCCGTGCCCCAACACGGTGGACTGCTTCGTGTCGCGCCCCACCGAGAAGACCGTCTTCACCGCCTTCATGCTGGCCGTCTCGGGCATCTGCGTGCTGCTCAACGTGGCTGAGCTGCTCCTGCTGGTGGTCAGGGCGGCCGGGCAGTACCTCAACAACAGCAGCGCCAAGGACTCGCCCGCGGGGGCCTGGATCGCTCACAAACTCTTCTCCTACTAGAGGGATTTATTCAGGTTTATGGAGACCTAAAATGTTGGAGGTGGCGGTCTATTGGTTAGGATGGTCACTTCTAGACCATGGGGTCAAATCCTACCTCCAGCACTACCACCACTGGGCCCCTCAGCAAGACCCTTAACCTTAAGTTGCTGCAGGGAGACTCTCACTGGAATTAGGGAATGGAAGTGGTTCTGGATAAATGCCGTAAAGTTTTGCATTACAGACTAACACTTTGTTCACACCGTGCTACATCAGGTTTTTGCTCATAACTGTATTATTAGCTGTCTTCTCTAGAAAATAAGATTTATGCTGAGGGAAGTGGGAACTGGTTTACAACCTGCATGTGAACTCTGTAAAACCTGCTGAATTAGTCCAACTCAAACTATTTAAGAAGCCCGGGTGTCTCAAGTAATGAAACTTCATGAACTTAATCAATTCAGAATTCCCAGTATGCTATCGAACACAGCATTAATCGGTTAATCTACTGTACAGGTTTCCATCGTTTTGGGAGCTGTGGTATTGCCGACGCTTTTAAGATCTAAAAACCCAACTTGGAGTGAAACTCAATAAGCCAGAGCCTATCCTGCATTCAGCTGCTTCTGCAAAAGAACAAGCACAATGTGGAAATAGGTGGTCTGGGTGAAAACGTGAGAGAAAATATTTCTGCTGCTGTTTTATAACATCTAAATATGTGCAAATCTGTTTTAAACATGTTCTGTGCTCCAGGAGGCTTATCAGAGTGATTTTTAAAGCCTCATGTTAGGTTTTAGGGTTAGTGTTGTCACACAAACACACAGCAGAGGCTATGACCCTAGGCTAACCCTAGCCCTAGATTTTTTAAGGAGTATTTCAGCTGAAAGACACATTGGTGCACCGTCCCTATGTAGGGATTTCAGATTTCAGGTCATGATATAAATCACAACTTATGTTAAATCCTGACGTTTCTACTTGTGCAATATGAGTTTACCAGTACAACTGCAGTGTTTCTCAGTTCCCCAGCTCTCCTGTGCAGAATGAACTGTACGAGACTACAGCTTTGTGTTGGAGTTCATGGAGCCTCCAAATACCCACCTTCTGTTGGTGTCTGCTGGGAATATTTGGGTGTGGGGTCCCAACAGACACCGCTACTGGCAGCAGTAACCGTGGACGCGGAACACAAATCCCGTATCCGGGACCCAAGTCAGTCTGGGACTAGTTATGAGACGCTGATGAAGCTCAGCAGCTGTGTTTCTGTACAGATGTTGAGGAAACCACACTAAACAAATGATTCTATAATTCCTCTGTTAGAAAATTATTAACCAATAATGGTGTTCCCTCATTATGTAAAGACCTGTTGTGTATCTAATGGAAATATCGTGGGTTAATTTTACTATATCAGTGAAAGTGTTCAAATGAAATAAAAAAATCTAAATCTCTTTATTTGACTGATTTTTGAACTAAATGAAGTTGGGCGTGGCTCGAAGACGTGATCCTCCAGCAGATGGCAGCAGACAGTCAATATCAACGACATTTTAAACATTCTCACAACCACCTGTTTCATTCATTCGCTCCAGTCTCGTTCAAGTGGTGTCAGTCACCAGACGTGGTGCGTACTGTCAGCACAGAAATGAGTGAGACAGACACAAGGGGCCATCTCACTATGTTACAGTAAGAGGTCAAAAACGTACTGCTTTATTAGCTAAATGGATGTCCAAAAATACAGACAGAGCTCAACACCAGAAACGACAGTCAGACGGGCAAACTCAACACAAGAACAACAACCACAAGAGCAATTCAAAAATCCAAAGAAGTCCAAGAAGGAAGACTGGGGTGTAGAGCTACATTCATCTGCACTGACACATGAATTCAAAGATGGGTCCACCACACACCACACATATTGTAACCTCACTTTATATTGGACAGCAGCTCTCTTTTCATCAAAATATTGGAGTTCAAGAATAAAAATGTTAAGTGATATTTGAGTAGCTTTTTGTGATGTGAATGTGAGAGATGGTGTTAAATGAACTGAATCAAATACAGAAATCATATTATTCTAGAGCTGGAGTCTGGAGCTGGGGTCACCAGCGGAAATCTGAAGTATACATATATATATATATATATATATATACACGTATAACGGCATCTTGTTAAGTGTTACATTTCCTTGATGGTTTGTGGAGCCAGACTGAGTAATGCAGACAGACAGACAGGTGATGTTGTATACAAAAGGGCTTGACTTGTTGCTTCAGGTTTCCCTTCAAAGCAGTGTGTGCGTGTGTGTTAAGGGGGGGGGTGGGGGTGGGGGATGGGGGGGGCAGTAAATTTAGCTCTAACCCTCCCACCGAACACTATACTGGACAATCCTGCTGTCAATCATCAACCGAGGAGGAGCAGGAGGGAGCAGAGCTGCCATTCCAACACTCCAGAGAGTGTGTTCTCTGCCAAATTTAACCCCAACTCACACACACTCACACACACATACACACTCACACGGACAGGGTCAGGTGTGGTGCTGGTGGGACACAGTTGGGCCGGCTCACCCTCACACACACTCCATAAATTGCTGAATGAAACGCGTCGCTTCACACAGTGTGTAAAGTGGCTCACGTGTGTGTGTGTGTGTGAGGCACACTCTGCTGGACGTGGATCGCTAGTGAAGGTGAGTCCTGTCTTACTGATCTACATTATACTCAGTGTGTGTGTGTGTGTGTTCACTCCCTACTTCATCACGTAACCCTGGAAACAGCATCATCAATATAACTATAACTACAGCTTATTGATTACTGATCACACTAATACAGTCTGATTGATCTCACCGTATTCCTTATTAAACTGACGTATTTAATACTTCTTATATTCTTTTTAACAGTTTTTAAAATATGTACTAATTTGTATATTTACTGTATAAAGACGGAATATTTGCTGCTTTGCCGTGTTGATCTACATGACTGAAAGATAATAAAGAGATTTTAAGTTAAAGAATCATTTCCAAACCCACTCTCTGACCAACAAGTGTTGTGAGGTTTTTCCTCTGCGTTTATCCTAAAATTACAACATTCCTACAGCGTGTCAACTTTGGTTTAGTTTGTATAGCAGTGTAAAGAATCAAGAATCAAGGTTATTAGTGTTGTTAATGCTACTTCTTTATTTAAAATGACGTGTGCTCATAAGAGTGAAGCTGCTTCACGTCGCTGACAAACAGCTTAAAGCATCTAGAAGGATCTCAGCTGTGATTTCAGAAACAATGACATGCTGCAGACACACCATCTTTCTAAATCAATATTCTTTATGAAAATATTTTACATTAACACTGTGTGTGTGTGTGTGTGTGTGGGTGTGTGTAGAGGTAAACAAGGAGCAGTGCTGGAAACTGAGACTCAGCGTTCCAGACAGGAAACATCTTCATCCCCCCACCACACACACAGTCTTGTATTACTATCTTTGTGAGGTCCTTCCATAGACTCCCATAATGACTAAAGTACATCATTCTACACCTACACCTAATCCTAACCCTAACCTTAACCTCAGTAACCAAAAGCACATCTTTTACCTCTTTTAGTTTCTCAAATAAAACAAGCACATTTTCTATAAAGTCATTTCTCCTCATGGGGACCTCTCAAATGGTCCCCACAAAACCCAAAAACAGATAAAAGTGATTTTAGGGGACAAAAAGTCCCCACAATGCGATAAATACATGGACACTCTCTCTCTCACACACACACACACACACACAGCAGAGGGGCAGTATGACCCAGATCACCTACAAGGTTTATGTGCTGTAAATATTTGTGGGTAACTCTGTAAGAGTGCCAGTCTGAAGCTGCTTCCACACACACACACACACTCTACAAATAACTACACACAATAAATAATACTACAGCTACTGTTAACCCTAAACCTTAACCTCAGTGAGCAAACACTTTCTCACATCAAACATTTCTAGAAAAACACATTAACGTTAGGAGAAATATCAGAATATTGTGGTTGTTTCATAGCAATTACAACATTTTACAGATAAATCTGATATAATTTTCATGTAAAATGTAAAGTGTAACCCTAACCCTCAGGATTTCTTACATAAAGAAATACAAAGATAAAACTAGACATGAAATAATTTAATATAAGTTGAAATAATTATGTACAATTAGATTTTACTTGGAAACTTAAGGCAGCAGGTGAAGTTTTAAATCCAGAGGGATTATTTACAGTGTTTGTGGTGTTTAACACATCTACTCTTAAACACAACTACACTCCTTACAATTTTGCTAATCTATCTTCACACTTTCTGTTTAAGTAACCTGACTTCAACATTTGAAACTCAACTGAAATTTCATCAATGTTTTTTTATGTTGACGAAATAAACTTGACTGTTAACTCGACTAAGTAAATAGATTTTTATGGTGATGAAGTAGATGAGCAGAAAGGTTTCTAGTTTATTTCTGAGGTTGGGGTTAGGGTCAGGGTTAGGGTTTAGCGGCAGCTGTAGGATTAATTTAGCTGCATTCATCATGATGTACATGGAACGTCCCCAAAAGTAGAGTGGAAGAAACAGCTGGACTCAACTCTGACCTCAACTGACCCCGACTCCCTGAGCTCTAACCCTGATCCTAATCCTGTTGGAGCTCCCACATGAGCACTAAGCTGAGCCCGGATGAGACTCTGGAAGCCTAAGACCTCTCCAAAATGTGATGTTGTAACGTCACGCCAATCCCGCCCAAATGCGGAGGTGCTGAAACTGTGTCCATAACTACAATGCAGAGACCAAAACAAGTAGCGCCTATTCCTAGTGAAGGCAGTACAGCCC
This sequence comes from Distichodus sexfasciatus, assembly GCA_032718565.1. Taxonomy (NCBI): domain Eukaryota; kingdom Metazoa; phylum Chordata; class Actinopteri; order Characiformes; family Distichodontidae; genus Distichodus; species Distichodus sexfasciatus. Next base: position 125,990 of record JAVGVS010000427.1, on the reverse strand, counting down.
AGCACATCACGGGAGAAAAATTATAATCCTACCCACAAGTTCAGAAAAGTCAGATGTTACAAAGACATAATATATTATTACAAATGCATGGCAGACAAGAACAGAATGCGTTTCATTAAAACTTGAAAGGCAACTGATTCACTTGATAAAAATAAGCGAGAAATACTGTTTTGTTATTTACATATCACTGATTTGTGTGCTGGAAATATTCCAAAAAGAAATGTAATTTGAGTAACTTAATAACAAAGGACTTTTTAACTTTTACTCAAGTAGGTTTTTCAAATAGAAATTTTTACTTTTACTCAGATCATTTTTAAAAGGAGTAATTGTATATATTTTCAGAGTTCTACCCACCACTGGAAATGCCGGGTTATTTGGAGCTGGAGATGGTTAATCTAGCTGTTGAAGTTGAATCAGGCTAATGCTCACAGGTCTCTAAACACGACTGGACTTGAGTCTAGAAAGCGTGAGGGATGTTGTAAATTGTACATCAGAAGAAGTGATATATTCAGGAAAGAGACATGGACCTGGAGATTTACCTGCCCTTTAGTCAGGACAAGCAAACAATTAGCTAAAATGAGTTCAAGGAAATGAGCGGTTGGTAAATCAGACGAAAGGATTGGGATTGAAAAGGTTAGCTACTTTGAAGGCGCATGCCTAAATGTATAGCAGTAAAAACTTATTTCTGTGATTTTATTGTGCGTATCTCTGTTTATTTAATATTTTAAACGTAATTTATTTGATTGATTCTCTGTATTTCATAAAGCATTAAATATATTTACCTAATAAAGGTGGGAATGTACATAACTAAGGAATAAAGTAATACATAAGTAATATAAACTTAACCCTAAACTTCTTGAGACACGCTTATTGATTTTTATCTTTTTCTCAGCTTCTCTCTGAGGTGCCCGCTGTAGTGATGGGGACTGAATTCTCTGGGAAGTTGTTGAAAGTGCCCAGGAGCACTGGACGTGGTGGGGAAGGTGTGGCTGACTTGCAAGCTCTTCATCTCGCATCATGGCTTGGTGGGCGTCGAGAAGGTGTGGGCTATCGAGCAGTCGGGCTTCACCTGCACACCACAAGTCTGGTTGTCAGAATGTTCAAGCACGACAAAACCTTCCCATTCGGCACATCCGCTTTCTGGGTGATGCAGATCATTTTCAGGTCGGTGCCTACACTCATTCATTTGGCCACATCCTGCACCTGTGATGGAGACAAGCTGAAGAGGGTGGAGAAGGAGCAGGCCGACAAGCAGGCGCTGCTGAGTGGGCAAGATGCGGAAGCCCGCCCGGATGATGGGCAAACCTGCTGCAGGGGGCGCTACTGCGCACCTACGTCTTAAACATCATCTTCAAGACGCTGCTGGAGGTGGGCTTCCTGGTGGCGCAGTACTTCCTGTACGGCTTTGAGCTGAAGCCCATGTACACCTGCAGCAGCTGGCCATGCCCCAACACTGTCAACTGCTACATCTCCCGTCCCACTGAGAAGACCATCTTCATCCTCTTCATGCGCTGGCCATGGCCTGCATCTCTCTCTTTCAACCTGGTGAGATGTACCACCTGGGCTTTAAGAAGTGCCGCTAGGCTCATGCCACTCCCTCTCCAACTGCACCTCCAAGGACCCCAGCGAGGAAGGCGTGGCGCACTTTGTAACAGCCGGCTACCCCTACTATGCCTCTCACGCCCTGCCCCCCACTGCCATCGAGAACCGGTAATGACTGGCCGAACCAAACGGAACCATCCCGGCCTACAGCAGCCGCTCCGCCTACAAGCAGAACCGAGAGAACCTGGCCGTGGAACGTGGCAGTGGAGGCGGTAAGTGTGACGCCACTGACGCCAAATCCGACGTCATGGAGAACAAACCCGACAGCACGGAAATGAAGGTGAAGAAGATCTCCAACTCTGCCCCCGGATCACCCTACAACCAGCGCAGGCTGATCTACGCCAGTCGCTACAGCAGCAGCAACAACAAGGGCAGGCTGGACGACCTGAAGATCTGAGTGGGAAACGAACAAGAGCCGGGGTTGATGATGAAAATGAAGGCCGTGGAACTCTCAAACACATCAGCGATACCGCTGGCTCCACCTTTTGCTCGGGGGACACGGCCGGTGTGAGCTACCTCAGACAGACACTGTGCCATCTTGGGTGATGAACAAGTTGAGTGATGGTGAATTCTTTAATGTGATCTGTGTGACTTTTCCTTCATTTGTGTTTCAAATTAAAATCATAATCCAAATATAACTGCAAGCAGTGATTGCAGGGTCCATGCAGTCTGCAGCCTTATCAGATTGTGATGAATCAAAATATCCCGACGTTGAAAAAATCAGAGTGCAGTGATTCACCAAAAGTAATATCAGAATGTATGAAAGTTTTGAAATGAGCGGGATGAAGCGCCACCAGCTGGCAGAGTGGTGCGTTTCTTTTTGCACGAGTAGTGGGTGGGGTACAGTTTCAAAGCTGTAGCGCCCCCAGAGGCGGATTTCTATGACACTTGGTGTGGCTTGCAGTCCTATGCCAAAGCCCACCACATGAAAAATGTGCTCGATAATATTAAAGAAGAGTGTTCTTTAGATTCAAATGATACCAGATTGGACAAAAATCAGGTCTAGTTCAAAAGATGGTTTCACATATTATGCAAATTAGTGAGAAATCCAATATGGTGGAAATAGATAAGAGGGTCTATAAAGATTTGTCTTGACCCAAGGAGTAAGATGGTATCAAATTTTCAGAAACGGAGCTACGGTTTAAAAGTTATTAGGCAAAACACAAAATAGCTCATTATAGCGCCACCAACTGGCAAAGTGGTGCAACTTTTTTTTGCCTGAGTAGTGGGTGGAGTACCGACCTACCTGCCAAGTTTCAAAGCTGTAGGTCTTACAGTTTTTGCTCCACAATATGTTTTACGGCAGAAAAATAATAATTAAAAAAAAGAACTCCAATATGGTGGAAATGGATGGAGGGCCTGCTAAAGATTCATACGACTCAAGGATTAAAAATGGTATCAGATTTTGAGAATCACTGCAAAATAGCTTATTATAGCGCCACCAACTGGCAGGAGTGGTGCATTTCTTTGCCTGAGTAGTGGGTGGGGTCCCGGACTACCTGCCAAATTCTCAGAGCCGATTTTATGACACTCGTGTGTGGCAAGGTAGTCTATGTTAAGCCCATTTATTTGCATATTACAGCCAAAATGAAATAAAAATTAAAATAAAATGTGCCTTTATCATAATTAAAGAAGAGTGTCTTGGGATTCAAATGATACCAGTTGCATGCAAATAGAGTGGTCTATGAAGATTCGCCTTTGACCCATGGAGTCAGATGATGTTTCTTTGGAGAATCGGAGCTACGGTTCTAAAGTTATTAGGCAAAAGCTCATTATAGCGCCACCAACTGCAAGAGTGGTGCATTTTTATTTTTTTGCCTGAGTAGTGGGTGGGGTCCCGGACCTACCTGCCAAGTTCCAAAGCTGTAGGTCTTACAGTTTTTGCTCCACAATGCCAGCAGTTGCACTGCATGACCCTAAAAATAAAACATCTTTTTCCTATCAAAACCAAAACATAACAAAATTTATCATTTGAGTTAAAGTTAAAAGACATTCAAGTTAAAAAATGAACAGAAATAAGATAGTGTTTAATTTATATTTATAGGCTAAACTTAACCCTGATATTTATATTAAGAGTGAGTTTTGTGGGAGACAATATTGACTTTCTGTGTTGGCTTTTGGTCTGCTTACATTATGCAGATAAACACTGTTCTCTAGCAGCAACAGAGAGCTATGATCTACTGTACTCATGAAGGTCCTCCACTAGTCAGCGTTGTGTTTCTGCAGCTGTAGTGTTTGCTGTTGATTTGATTTGTTTTATTGTTTGTCTTGGTGCTGTAACTGAAGCTGCTACGCTTTCTAAATACTCTGATTCCAGCAGTGTGCAGTATTTTGGCCCGACGCAGTCTGCAGTGAGTTGATCGCTGCTGAAGCTCCGCTACTTGCTCACCAAGAATCCCAAACCCCTACTGTAGCGCTGAGTGTGTGTTCAGGGTGTTTAACACACACACACTGGACATGATAAAGAATCATTCTTTAAAGAAATGAGCTTGAGTTCAGAAACATCATTACATGGAAAACACATAGGTACGGTGTGTTTGTGTGTGCACAACTCTTAAATAAGCATGAAGCTTTATTTTTAGCAGGCTGAGTAACAAGCACCTTGAGTCACACAAACACTGAGCTGCTAAATGTATTCATGAAAATGTGTGTGTGTGTTATGCTAATTTTGTTCGTTCTGTAGAACTTCCAACAGGTGTCAGGTCAGAGCTCAGAGTTCACGGCAATAGTGCTATTCTGGTGCCACCTCCAGGAAGGCTTTTTATTTTTGCTGTTTGTGGAGTTTGAACTGCGTTTCCACACGCCGTCGTAGCTGCAGCTAAAAATAAAACCACACGCCTTTATCTCCAGCACCTTCTCCTGATTGTCTTGCACAAAGCTGCTGAGACAGAATTCATAGCAAAGAACTCAAGCACGACTTTCACTCTCTTAAACCGCCGTATGCAGGAGGATGTGTGTCTGGAATTCACCACACCTACATCTGGGGTTAGGGGTTCGTAAATGCACATCAACTGTAACATGAACTTCAGAACCAGAATTGAGTTTATTACCAAGTGTGTTGTCACGTGCAGATGATAGGGTAACGGTAAGGAAGTTGCTCGCATGACTGGAACCAGTCCCGGACTACTAACTACTTGGGGGATGGTACTTGCTCAAGAGTACCTCAGTGGTACCTTTACCAGTTCGGGACTTAAACTAGCAACCTTCTGATCACTGAGTCAAAGTCCACATCATCCATCCAACATGAAACTGCATCCTGAAACCGAATCATGTGGAAACCAGAGCAGACTTGGCGCATATCAGCAGACACTCGAACGCGATGTGAGGTGAATTAGCATGATCTCATATCGTGATTAAAACCTAGCTGTAAGAGATCGACGCAACAGCAGATTTGGTAGCCTTTTATTTCATTTCAACAGATAAATGAGTTCTGTGAAAGTGGCGTAGAGATGCAGAACAAAACACTTCAGGAAAGAAGAATCACCAAAAACTACACACACACACAAACACGCACTGCACTCCACTAAACTGTGACCATCTCACACGTAGGAGCAGGTGTGTGTTTGCTGGTACGATTTCTTCACCGTGAGATGGGATGGTCTCTGCATGTGTGTGTGTGATGTGGGAAGTCAGAGCCGATTAGCTCTGTCGGGCGGTGGTGAGTTTGGCACATTGTGTTGTAAAGCACAGCGAACAGCTCGAGTCACAAATCATCAGCATAAACCTCAAAAATCAACACAAAGAGAAATAAACACGCAAGAAAGAGAGACAGCGTTATATTTACATCGTCATCATCATCATCGTCAGGACTGCTCGTGTGCTCCATTAACTCCTTTACACACATCTCCTCTAATTACACACTTCAGCAAAATCCTGCTGCTGCTGCATCTACAGCTCAACCCAGTCAACAACGTGATGATTGTAGATAAACCCCGACGAGGCAACTGAGTGGGGTCCGAGTGGAACGGGAGCGTTTACTTTGTAACTTGTAACGTGCAATTGTTGCTGAATTTGCTGATAAATTTCTATTTTGATGGTTGAGTGTTAAAGTTGTGTGTTGATGCGATCCTGGTTAATCAGGTGATGATTCGGCTCTGATGAGGTTCTGTAGCTCCGTGTGGAAAGTGAATATGATCATCACTTTGTTGTTGAGTTATGAACACAGCGCTGCAGGAATTCTGGAAAAGCAGCTGATCTGTGAGATGATAAAACTCCAACGTGTTCCGCCCGGTATTAATAACACACAGGAACTTTAACAGTGAACAATGAAATGCTTTTTAGAATAACAACTTACAAAGAACGGCTTGATCTGGTCAATGCTGCACTTCTTCAAAAATACTGTATATTATGTACAATATATATATATATATGGGGACGGGACTTGCTGATGAGCACCTTAGTGGTACTTTTGCCTTGAACCGGCTAAACCTCCTAACACAGGGGAACTGAAGTTTAACCATTACACTGCCAACATTTATTATATATATGATCTACATGTGTAAAGTCTGGTGGCCAGAACAATAATAATAATAATAATACATATTGTAATCACTTTGTTGCAATGTCATTACTAAATTCTGAACTGAAATAGAATTATAAATTATGGGCAAAGTTACAGAGCTCTTATATTGTGACTCCCAGTGTTAGTGTGTGTGTGTGTGTGTGTGTAGAGATTAATAATGTTATAAATATAAGCTACTGATCTGATGTTGATTTGGTGAAGCTCAGAATTGTCTTCTAAAACACAGCAACGTTATTCTCATTCATAAACACTTCAGCTACACACACACACACAGCAGATGTGACGCTATTATCAACATTATCACTCTGGGTGTGTCTGACTCTCACATTCATCATGCCTGGTGTGTGTGTGTGTGTGTGTGTTCATGTGATGTGTGTGTGTGTTTATGGCTTTTCAAGGACAGTAATGTCATTTCTCATACAATCAGAACATCACATGCAACATTCAGCCTGAGCACAGTGTATGTGTGTGTGGCTCTCTCCATGTATGAGTGTGTGTATGATAGTGTGTATGTATGTGCTGCAGGAGTGTGTGCGAGCTGCAGTGTGTGTGTGTGTATGTGTTCAGGTGTGTGTGAGCTGCAGTGTGTGTGTGTGTTCAGGTGTGTGTAAGCTACAGTGTGTGTGTGTGTTCAGGTGTGTGTGAGCTGCAGTGTGTGTGTGAGTGTGTGTGTTCAGGTGTGTGTGAGCTGCAGTGTGTGTGTGTGTGTGTGTTCAGGTGTGTGTGAGCTGGCATGGGGTTCAGGTGTGTGTGTTCAGTGTGTGTGTGTTCAGGCAAGCTACAGTGTGTGTGTGTGTTCAGGTGTGTGTGTGAGCTGCAGGTGTGTGTGTGTGTGTGTGGTTCAGGTGTGTGTGAGCTTGCAGTGTGTGTGTGTGTGATTGTGTGTGTTCAGGTGTGTGTGTGGAGCTGCAGTGTGTGTGTGTGTGTGTGTGAGTGTATGTGTTCAGGTGTGTGAGCTGCAGTGTGTGTGTGTTCAGGTATGTGTGTGAGCTGCAGTGTGTGTGAGTGTGTGTGTTCAGGTGTGGGAGCTGCAGTGTGTGTGTGTTCAGGTATGTGTGGAGCTGCAGTGTGTGTGTGTGTACCCAGGTGTGTGTGAGCTGCAGTGTGTGTGTGGAGAGTGTGTGTGTGTTCAGGTGTGTGTGAGCTGCAGGTGTGTGTGTGTGTGTTCAGGTGTGTGTGAGCTGCAGTGTGTGTGTGTGTGTGAGCGTGTGTGAGCTGCAGGTGTGTGTGTGTGTCTGTGGGGTGTGTGTGGAGCTGTGTGTGTGTGTGTGTGTACGTGTTCAGGTGTGTGTAAGCTGCAGTGTGTGTGTGATTGTGTGTGTTCAGGTGTGTGTGAGCTGCAGTGTGTGTGTGTGTGTGTGTGTGTGAGAGTGTGTGTGTTCAGGTGTGTGTGGAGCTGCAGTGTGTGTGTGTGTGTGTGTTCAGGTGTGTGTGAGCGCAGTGTGTGTGTGTGAGCTGCAGGAGCTGCAGTGTGTGTGTGTGTCTAGGTGTGTGTGAGCTGCAGTGTGTGTGTGAGCGTGTGTGAGCTGCAGTGTGTGTGTGTGTGTTCAGGTGTGTGTGTGAGCTGCAGTGTGTGTGTGTGTGTGTGATTGTGTGTGTTCAGGTGTGTGTGAGCTGCAGTGTGTGTGTGTGTGTTCAGGTGTGTGTGAGCTGCAGTGTGTGTGTGTGTGTGAGCGTATGTGTTCAGGTGTGTGTGAGCTGCAGTGTGTGTGTTCAGGTGTGTGTGAGCTGCAGTGTGTGTGTGTGTGTGTGTGTGTTCAGGTGTGTGTGGAGCTGCAGTGTGTGTGTGTGTGTGTTCAGGTGTGTGTGAGCTGTGTGTGTGTGTGTGTGTGTGTGTGTGTGTGAGCGTATGTGTTCAGGTGTGTGTGAGCTGCAGTGTGTGTGTGTGAGTGTATGTGTTCAGGTGTGTGTGAGCTGCAGTGTGTGTGTGTGTGTGTGTGTGAGTGTATGTGTTCAGGTGTGTGTGAGCTGCAGTGTGTGTGTTCAGGTGTGTGTGTGCTGCAGTGTGTGTGTGTGTGTGTGTGTGTGTGTGAGCGAGTGTGTTCAGGTGTGTGAGCTGCAGTGTGTGTGTGTGTGTGTGTGAGTGTATGTTCAGGTGTGTGTGAGTTGCAGGTGTGTGTGTGGGAGTGTATGTGTTCAGGTGTGTGAGCTGCAGTGTGTGTGTTCAGGTGGTGTGAGCTGCAGTGTGTGAGCACGCTGCAGGAGTGTGTGTGTGTCGATGGTTCTCTCGAGGAAGCGCACTACGCTGGGTTCGTTCAGTAGGGAGGCCAACACCTGCTCAAGGAGAAGTTTCCAGTCTCGCCCGGGCGGGCCAAAATGGGGGCGGTCAGGCGGGAGCTGCCGCTGGCCGCGGCTAAGCAGGGGTGGAGTCCGGGGACGCGGGGGCGGGGCTTATGGTCGAGGGTCCGTGGGGCGAGTCAGGGGGCGGGTCTGGGGAGTGGGAGGGGCTGCGGGGCGGATCGGTGGGCGGGGTTTTGATGGGACTGGTCTCCTGCAGCTTTCGCCCCGCCTCCTCCATGCGTAGCAGAAGGCTGGTTACCCGGGCGACGGCGCGGTACAGCCCCTCCTCCTCCTCGTCACCATGGAAGATGCTGTACAACGTCTTACAGAAACACACAAACTGGGCCTGCACAACACACACACACACCACATACAAAACACACACACACACACATACACACATAAATAACAAACATAGAACACATACACACACGTATACTGTATACATACACTGTACATATTAAGTGTGTCAGAATGTGTGATGGATGTACATGTGTTATGCATGTGTGTATGTGATGTCTGTGTTTTGAGTGTGTGTGTGTTTTGTACGTGATGTGTGTGTGTGTTTTGTATGTGATGTGTGTTTTGTACGTGATGTGTGTGTGTTTTGTACGTGATGTGTGTGTTTTGTACGTGATGTGTGTGTGTGTTTTGTACGTGATGTGTGTGTTTTGTATGTGATGTGTGTGTGTTTTGTACGTGATGTGTGTTTTGTACGTGATGTGTGTGTGTTTTGTATGTGATGTGTGTGTTTTGTACGTGATGTGTGTGTGTGTTTTGTATGTGATGTGTGTTTTGTACGTGATGTGTGTGTTTTGTACGTGATGTGTGTGTTTTGTACGTGATGTGTGTGTGTGTTTTGTACGTGATGTGTGTGTTTTGTATGTGATGTGTGTGTGTTTTGTACGTGATGTGTGTTTTGTACGTGATGTGTGTGTGTTTTGTATGTGATGTGTGTGTTTTGTACGTGATGTGTGTGTGTGTTTTGTACGTGATGTGTGTGTTTTGTACGTGATATGTGTGTGTTTTGTACGTGATATGTGTGTGTTTTGTATGTGATATGTGTGTTTTGTATGTGATGTGTGTGTGTGTTTTGTATGAGATGTGTGTGTTTTGTATGTGATGTGTGTGTGTGTTTTGTATGTGATGTGTGTGTTTTGTATGTGATGTGTGTGTGTGTTTTGTATGTGATGTGTGTGTTTTGTATGTGATGTGTGTGTGTGTTCTGTACGTGATGTGTGTGTGTGTTTTGTACGTGATGTGTGTGTGTGTTTTGTATGTGATGTGTGTGTGTGTTCTGTACGTGATGTGTGTGTGTTTTGTATGTGATGTGTGTGTCTGTTTTGTATGTGATGTGTGTGTTTTGTATGTGATGTGAGTGTGTGTTCTGTACGTGATGTGTGTGTGTGTTTTGTATGTGATGTGTGTGTTTTGTATGTGATGTGTGTGTGTGTTCTGTATGTGATGTGTGTGTGTTTTGTATGTGATGTGTGTGTTTTGTATGTGATGTGTGTGTTTTGTATGTGATGTGTGTGTGTGTTTTGTATGTAATGTGTGTGTTTTGTATGTGATGTGAGTGTGTGTTCTGTACGTGATGTGTGTGTGTGTTTTGTATGTGGTGTGTGTGTGTTTTGTATGTGATGTGTGTGTTTTGTATGTGATGTGTGTGTGTGTTTTGTATGTAATGTGTGTGTTTTGTATGTGATGTGAGTGTGTGTTCTGTACGTGATGTGTGTGTGTGTTTTGTATGTGATGTGAGTGTGTGTTCTGTACGTGATGTGTGTGTGTGTTTTGTATGTGATGTGTGTGTGTACCTGGTTGATTCTGGGCAGGTCTTTGATGTTTTCTTCTTTCTTCTGTAACTCGTCCTGCCACTGCTGCAGATACAACTGCAGATCCACCTTCCCTCCTGCACACACACACACACACACACACACAGATGGACAAACACAGAAAAGAGGTGAGAGAGGGAGAGGGGGTTAGAGCGAAGAGACAGAATAAGAGTGAGACGAGTAGAGAGATGGAGGACAAGAGGAAGAGAGTGAGAGAGACGGAGAGAAAAGGCCTGGCAGGGAGAAGATGAAGGGAAGGGACGGGAGAGAGAGAGGGAGGGAGAGAAGTGGAAAGGAGGAAGCCACAGAAAAAGTGTGAGATATGTGAAGAGAGGGAGGGAGGAAAAGAAACAGAGAGGCACGATGCGGAAGAGAAGGAATGAGAAAAAAGAGGGAGAGAAGTGAGAGAGAGAGAGAGAGAGAGAGTTAAGGAAAAGGGAGAGAGAAAAAGGTGCAGGGAGAGAGGGAACGAGGGAGAGAAGGTTAGAGAAAGTTGGAAGAACGGGAAAGAGAGCGGGAGAGAAAAGGGGGAGGAATTAAGAGAGGAAGGAGGAAGGGATGGAGGGATGAAGTCACTTCAGCAACACAGTCGACATGTCGGAGGACAAACTTCACCTCTCTCTGGACTCTTCCTGATCACTCCGTCATCAGCAGCATCTAAACACAACACAACACACAGCATCAGTACATACACACACACACACACACACACACAGAGCGGGGTGAGATGAAGGAAGAGAGAGTGAGAGGAAGGAGGGAAGAGTGAGCTGACCAGAAAGACGAGGAGAGAGAGAGAGAGCTTCGGCCTGAAGAGAACAAGCAGGAGTTCTTACAACCTCCGAGACTGGAGCACCTGCAGAAACACACACACACACACACACACTCTCTCTCTATTACAGTGCTGTGCTGGGACGTTCTGCTGGTGTGTGTGTGTGTGTGTGTGTGAGAGAGATAAGCTGCAGAGTTTGATGGATGAATAAAGGAGTGAAATTTTCAGCAGACAGGAAGCAGGAAGGAGTTTCATCATGATGTGTAGATGTACTGAGTGCAGCTGTTAGTTAAATATCTACAAGATTGCGTTAGTTATAACTCAGATAGTCCTGCTACCAGCAAGCGCGCTCGTCCGTGTCACTGGTAGAGATGCACCATGATATCCCAACCATCTTCAACATCAGACCGATGCTCAGATTCCCCCGATATTTCCAGCTGATACTTGATGATGCGTTTATTGTCCGTGTGAAAGGTAGCGCTTATGTCCGAGGCGGGATGTTATATGCCCTGTGTCTTCTGTCTTAAAATGTCTGGTGTTATTTTGTGTTTAAATTCTGATCACGCAGTGGAACGTTCACCAGCAACATCTCTGGTCTTTACGCTCAACTCTGCTGCACACGTGAAACATGTTTAACTACTAAACTGTGTGTTTGCTTCACTTAGTGAATGTGAGCTCACACATGGGCCGTGTCCCGAGCCGTGTACTACTGCACTTAATAGTGTGGTAGGTAAGCTGCTCTTATCATACTCTTCTATGTGGTAGTATGCACCTCAGGAAGTAGCTCAACGGCTCTCTACACACTAGGTAGTGCACATGGAGTGTCAGACACGCCCTATTTGACTTGGTACACTACATAGGGTGGGAAGTGACTTCTTCTTAAAGTGTTGTGCACTACGCTGGAAGTGCTCCACCCTCGCTCCACTCTGCTTTCACGCTTGACTTGGTGCTGTGTTAGAAATGGTGTTACTTTTGTGCCAAAATTCTCATCCTGCAGTGGAACTTTGGTGAACAAAATCTCTTGTCTTTACGCCTCACCTCCTGCCTTCCTCATTCATCATCATCGGCAGATATGAGCATGACAATATCAGATATCGGCATCGGCCAATAATCCCCGTATCGTGCATCACTACTTATTGGGCAGCTTAATGAGATGAAAGAATAATGACGTAAGTTCCATTTGGACAGGGTTAGCTGTACATGAGGACGTGGAGTTAAAGTAATAATTCCAGAGCTTCTCTGTGATTGTAGTCCTGTCCGAATGCACCATGTCCGTAATCAACATGGGCGACGCCGGTAAAGATTACAGGGATTTTTATCTCCTTTAAGAAGGTCTGGAACAGTAAGCTCAGGTAAGACTAATCCCGTCCTGATAGAGCTGCTGTAAGCGCGCATGTAAACACTCCCTCATCCTGTAGATTCCTGCTGTTATTCAAACACGGAGGCGCTTGAGGAAATCCTGCTGCTCAGAACCTGTGCAAAACGCAGGCTTTCACACGAACATCATTTTGAAGGTCAAAAGCACTTGTGAGAAGCAGAACGTTTCTTATTGCTTTACTAGGGCCCTATGAAATCCGGTTTGCTTTTTCCTGAATTCTGTTTTATTTTTTCCTAAATTCCGTTTTTTTTCCATTTTTATTCTTCTGAATTCCGTGTTTTACGTTATAATCATATTTATTCACCTAAAAAGTGTCTCATTATGGAGTGGATGGACAAAAGAACAATGCAATAGGAAAAAATCACATTAAATGACTGTTATTCAGCTTCAACAAAGTGCTGGGGTTCAGCAGTACATTTACTGCTTTGCTAAAACATTGACCTGTAAACAACAACAAACATTCATTTTTTGGTGCAAAACGAAACGTTTCTGATGTGAGTGTTTGACTGTAAGTGGTCGTCACGTGTTCTTGTGGGTCCAGTCCATCGTGTGCTTATGCAAGAGTTGTTCTCCCGATTCATAAAAATCATGTGGGTATTGTTCTGCTCTAAACTTAGCACTGACACTCCAGTTCCCTCATTTTGTTGAGGACTTGGGTGTTTCAGCCTCTTCTCCATAGCTGACCGTTGACATTTCCCCCTCTGTGTCTGTGCGTTTGTGTGTGTGGAAAGCTGAGTCCCGCCTCAACAGGTAACACGTACAGGGGGCTGCAGCGGCCAAAACTGATTAGAAACCATTGCTCTGCTTTGCCCACACACCGATATCAGCCAATTATACGACGTTCTGCGCTTTACAACGGATTCCATTTTATTTGTTGGATTCCGCGATCCCGTCTGCGTTTCCCGCATCACGTAAATCAAAGGGCCCTACTTTAGGTAAGTGTTTTTTATCAACTGTTACATTAGCAACGCAGCACGCACATGGCGACAGGGAGGTGACGTCGTTGCGTAAATCCAGTTACTCTTGCCTCTCTATAGCCCCGTCCCAATCAGACGTCATGTGGTAAAAACGCCACGTCCCGGTGTACGACTCATCCGTAAAACACTGCCACTTCCGATCGACCACAACGTTTAATGTGAAACATGATGAAAGGAGACAAAATTCAAGGATAAAAAGATTAAAAGATTAAAGTCATAAATGAACAAAGGAAGAGGAGAGTGGAGCTGCGTACCGGCCTGCAGGTGCAGCTTAAACAGGAACTTCAGCTTGTCTGTGAAGGAGCCGTTGTACAGCACATCTGAAACACACACACACACACACACACACGTTTCATCACAACACTATGTTATATTCCAAGTGAGTGCTTATTAGTCATTGTGAGCACAGCACAGCACACAGTGCACCAAAACCAAGTGTGAGCTCTGCATTTGACCCGTCCGTGAAGGAGCAGCGGGCAGCTGACGGGGGCAGCGCTTGCGGAACACTGTTTGGGGACTGTTTGCTCATGAGTACCTCAGTGGTACCTTTACTGGTCTGGGATTCAAACCGGCGACCTTCTTGATCTCCCTACAGCGTTCCCCCGGGCGCTGCCCCTTCACGGACGGGTGGAATGGAGAGGAAGGCGTCTCGTTACGGCGTCCGCTTCTCACCCAGCGTGCAGACGAACTCGCGGAAGTTGACGAGTCCGTCGCGGTTGAGGTCGGCGAGGCGGAAGGCGGCGCGCGCCAGGGAGCGCAGCTGCGTGTGTGTGTGAGCGCGGGGGCGCGGGTGCGCGTTGGAGGAGTGCGTCCACGGCAGCAGCAGCAGCAGCAGGCTGGAGAACTGCTCCAGCTCCAGCTGGTACTGATCCAGGTAGGGCAGGCTCGGGTCGTGGTTCCGCAGCGTCGCACTGCACGCCTCCCAGTAGCAGCTCACAAAGTGCTGTCTCTGTGTGGAGCATAGACACACACACACACATGCACATGCGCACACACACACACAGCATGCAGGAGAGTGGGGCTGATGAAGATGCTGGGGTGGGCGCCGTGCTGAGCTGTGCCGGGTCGTGTCGAGTTGTTGTGTACTGTGTTGCTCCGTGTCGTGTTGTGCTGCGCCGGTGTGTTGTGTAGTACTGTACTGTGTCGTGTCGTGTTGAGTTGTCTAGAGCCGTGCTGTACTGTGTTGTCGTGTCATGTTGTGCTACTGTATTTCTGGCTTTTATGGATGTGGATGTTACTGTGCCGAGTGTGTGTTGTGTGTGTGCTGCTCGTATTGCTGTGTGTGTGACTGTTCTGCTACATTTAACGTGCTTATAACTAGAGATGCAACGATACCACTTTTTTACAAACCGATACGAGTATTTTTATTTGCGTACCTGCTGATACCGAGTACCGATACTTCTTAGATTCTTAGATGTAAGTAATTGGGAGGCAGATTTTATTTTCTCCTTTGCAGATTATGATAAGTAGGGATGCACCAATAGCATTTTTTTGAGACCGAGTACGAGTATTTTTGGGTACTCACTGATTTCGAGTACCGATACCTGTGTAGGTCTGTTATTAATAACAATGACAATAATAGCAGACTTTTTATTTTTTTACCAATATCAAGTCCCGTATTTCCCCAACGATAAGCCGCCCCATTCTATAAGAAAATGCTGATTTGTGTTTTAAAACTCTAAGATAAGCTCCGTGTTATGAGCCGCGACGTTACTGAATTTACCAATCTGAAGTAAAAGCGTCTGCGTCATTAGCCACGCCGGTCTACAGTGACATCATACACTCACGCCGTGTGGCGGCAGCGACGTGCGACCCACAGTCCATTACGGTTATTACGGCGTGGAACCACGTGAAACCAGAACGCATACACAACGGTTTCCGAAATCCTTCCTCCAGCTACAAGCAGCAGCACAAGCAACGTCTGCAGTATCCGAGAGCGATGCCGGTGACCAAAGCGTGTCCGACACCAGCGACAGCAGAGCAGCACAGCTCACAATCGAGCTGTTCGCCAGCGACGACGACGTTTACCGATCTGATTTTGAAGGATTTGAAGAA
This sequence comes from Distichodus sexfasciatus, assembly GCA_032718565.1. NCBI lineage: Eukaryota > Metazoa > Chordata > Actinopteri > Characiformes > Distichodontidae > Distichodus > Distichodus sexfasciatus. The sequence continues at coordinate 110,575 of JAVGVS010000427.1, read as the reverse complement.
GGATGAGCCTGATAATTTTTGCATGTCAGTGTTGCTAATTTTATACGGAGGTATTTACATGTAGACAGATGATTGACATTGCTGTACTGCAGCAGCCCCACCCTCCAGTCGTTCATATGAAAATGAAAATGAAAACGTATCTTTCCCCAGCCAACAATAAGCTTTTGCTCCCTTTATTTCTGTTCAGTGTTGTTTTTGGCCAGCCTGTATTATATACTAGGATGTAATGTAGTGTAGCAAAGGCCTGAAAAAGTGTCATTCGTACACTGCAGCGACGAGGCTGGATGCGGCAGCGCCAATTAGGTGACAGAACGTCATCACTGATCTGTCTTTGTTCTGTGCTGAATTACACTTTTAGCGAATGCGTGTTCGTGTTTTTGGACAGGCCGCTCCATTTAAGAAGCCGCACCCAATACACAGGTTTGTAAAATTGATGTCTAAGCCGCGGCCGATCGTTGGGGAAATGCAGTAGTGTAAACTCAAAAAAACACTTTCAAAAAGCAAAATATAAACGAAAGTACACGAGCCTTAATATGTCATTTTAGAAAATAAATGATACTCATTTTTTATCCATTTATTTGTCCTATATGTATCAAAACATGAACACAACAATTAAATAAAATATTTAATATTTCAATATTAGTCTGCTTTGCTGCTGTTATTATCATGATCCTCCACGGCAGAACCAGTCGCTTGTCACAGCAGAGGTTTCCGAGAAAAACGAGCGTTTATGTTGCGTGGGGTAAAATGTTGGATTTTTTGTTTTTAGTGTTTTGAAACAGCGGAAGGTCTATACTGTACTGTTGTGAATAAATTTGGCTGAAAAACTTACCCTTTCCATCCTAAAAACGTGACTTTCTTGAGGTGAGGAATTCAATTCCAGCAGAATGTTAAAAGTTTGTGTTTTGACCGCTCTACTTTAATATTTACGCTAAATCCACTGGTTGACTAGCGTGAAGATATTTCTCCGGAATCCATCTCCGTCTCCCGAGTTCAGTTAACCTATTCACAGACTATCCGTGTGGCTGTGAATGCAGCGTAGGCTAGCGTAAATACAAACGTAGCCGCGACCGCACCAAGCGTCTGTGAGTGCTACGGCGATAGTCAACTTCGACGGCAGATTTCTCCGTTTCTCACTTGGCGTGACAGGAGAAACCCGACTCCTTTGAATGTTGATATCTCAGTCATATGTCGTCACATTCATTCATATAGGTATCGTTTTGAAGCTTGATTTATGCCCTTTCATGAAAACATCATAACTTAATTTGGAAAAAATGTGCGACAAGCGCTGTGGAGGGTCACATTAATTTTAAAGTACCTCCAGACGGCTGACATCTTTATTTCCGCACAGTTCACAGTTTATTTGGCAGGTGTCGTGGCATTTACACTGCCTCCGCGTGGTGCTGAACAAAACTACATCTTATCTTCCGCATGTGGTATCGGCAGTAGGTATCGGGGAATTTTGTTCCGAGTACGAGTAACAGCACGGGGGGTGGTGTGGGTATCGGTGCGTCCCTACTTATAACGTGTGTGTGTGTGTTTTACCTTAAACAGCAGGTAGAGCTCCTCCAGTTGAGACGCGCTGAACTTTACATCCTGAGCAACAACTCGCAACTGCACAACACACACACACACACAACACACACACAACACTGTTGATCAAGCTGCTGCAGTACGTTCTGAACAGCTCTCGTAACCGAACCTGCACATTCCTACTTCCAGTTTAGACTTTATACTGTACAGTTGATTTACATGAGTACATTCAATGTGCCTTCTTTATGCCCCGTCCACTGCTCCTTCACGGAGGGGTCAAACACAGAGCTCACACGTGGTGGCGGTGCGCGGTCACTAATAACCGCTGGCTTAAACTGATCATCAAAGTGCAGCACCTGTGAGATGAACACGGCTCAGAGCGAAGACGTGCTGAAAGACTTGAGCTGTGATGAGATGAGAGGTGTGTTACTGCTCACCACGTTGTGTTTGGTGGTCTCCTCCAGCGTCTGCACCACGTACAGCTTGTTCCTCTTGCGCATGCTCTCCACCTCCTCCCACTGGATCTCCCCGAATCTCTAACACACACACACACACAGATCACCGGGTCAGCGGGAAACCACACTGCACATGTACACGCAGCGTAAATCGGTCCTGAGACTGTCCAATTTAGAAATAGTCAAATGTGTAAGAGTGTGTGTGTGTGTGAGCACCTCATATGCGTCTCTGATCAGGTCGGTGATGTCGACAGCTGGCTGAGCCGATTGGTCACTGGTGCTGCTGGACGCTTGAGTGACGGTTGCCGGGAGAGGACTGTCCCTGTTCACCACATTGTCGAAAAACCTGCAAAACACACACACACACACACACACACTGTGCTAAGCTGTACTTTGTTGAGCTGAACTGCGTCCGAGGGGCGAGACCTCTCTCAGGTTAAAGGTCACTGGAGACCCCTCTCTCTCTCCCGGGTCACAGGTCACCTGTTGAGGGCGGTGACGGCCTCGGCGTCGTCGTGGCAGTGCAGCAGGGTGTGCAGGTTGTGCTGCAGCACAGAGAGTCCCAGCAACAGCACCGCCCGCACGCCATCGTAGAAGAAGCAGTCCACCACGCTGACCGCGCTCTCGATGGGCAGCACGCTGACAAACAGCGTCAAGAACCACGACAACGACACAGACGACACGAACGACAGCTCCGTCATGTGATCCGTCAGCACGGTCAGGTGGTCGCGGATCAGCTCCTCAAACACCGCCTGGTCCACCAGCGCACCTGCACACACACACACACACGTACGGGCATGTCGAGCAGAGCTGGACGATATTACCTCCAATCAATCATCTTAATTAATCGACATTTATGGTTTATATTAACTACAATTCACAAAGGATTATTATTCTGCCCAGGACTAACGTTTCCTACTCTGACCAAACCAAAACTAGCACACACACACTGACCGATGATCCTGCGGTTGAAGTAGTCGGGCAGCATCCTCTCACACACGGCCACCAGTAGCCAGAAGGCCTCCTCCTCTTTAGCGTAGAGCAGCAGCACCGACGTCACGATGTTCATCGCCTGCAGGAGGACGCAACAACCCAGAACCGGTCAGAACACGGCAAAGCAGAGCGATAGCTTTAGTTCTCACACCCTTCGTTTGAGGACATCGGGTCCCGCAGCTGGTAGAGGAGAGACGAGACACTCACCAACATCTGGATTTAAACAGATGTAGGAACATCAACAGATACAGTGAGACTAGGACACTGCTGAACACATCACACCCCACATCCTCACACAACACACCACTCGCGTTCCCGTCGCTCTGGAAACGTGTTGCTATCCGCACACATTGAACCACGTTAGACACCTGACTGGAGACCAGATCAGCCAATCAGCTTCCTCCAGGCCTGTGTGTGTGTGTGCGAGTGCGTGTACCTGGCAGTAGCCGATGTTGGGGTTGCGGTGAGCGTAAGCGGTCAGGACCCTGCGCAGCGCTGATATCCCGGCGTCGCTCTGGAAGGCCGGGTGTTCGGGGAGAGAGCGGTGCAGATCTCGCTCGATCTCGTCACACGCCAGAGAGCTGCTGCCCATGCACTCGTCCAGCAGGGCGGCGTAGTAGCCGGGGTGCGTGGCCATGTCGTTCACCGCCCCTGTAACACGCGCACGCTTTTAGACGGGTGTCGCAACATACACGCCACGTCCACATCAGGGCAGACCGGTGAATGAATCCATCATCGGCACCGTCTCTCGCACCGTCACGCGGACTCGATGAGAGCAGAAAGCGGTGCCGAGGGGAAAACAACCGACACCACAGTACGATTCGGCATTCTCCATTTGCCACATGACACGATACGACACTCACACCAAATCACACAGACACGCGCGGTGCGGACCTGAGAAGAGCATCCAGAGCTGTCCCCGCAGCGACTCGGGGATTCCTCGCATCACCAGCTCCCGCGTCTTCCCACAGCACAGCATCCCACTGCCTCGACCGAACTCCCCGAAGTGGATCTGCCACGACTGCTCCTTCATACGCTCCTTCACCTGCCAATCACACACACCGCAACCACGGCAACGCCGCAGCATCACCAACCGCAATGGGGGGCATCGGGTGGGGGGAGAAAGAGAGAGAGGTGGAGACGGAGAGCGGGCGAGCGAGAGAGAGAGAGGTGGAGAGGGTGGTGGTCTCACCATGGTAGGGTGGAGGTTCTCTGCATCATGAGGATGGAAGACGTTCATCAGGGCCTCAGTGCTGACCGCGTGACTCTGTCCAACCATCAACTCCTCTTCATCATCACACAGCACCAGCTACGCGCACACACACACACACACACACACACACGGAGAGTGAAGAAGGTCAGCAGGAGGTGTGTAGTGTGTGCAGGTGACAGCAGGTGTGGGTGCAACAGGAAGTCACCTGGGCAGCAGCAGGATGTTGGGGGCTGCTGGACGCTTCACACTTCCTGCGCACGGCAACGGCCAAACGCTCCACATCGCGCACCTCAGAGAAGCGCAACGCCCGCTTACCCCTCACACACACACTCAGGGCACGAGCGCTGCGGTCAGGAAGCTCCGCACTCACCACCTAACACACACACACACACACGCCCCCCAGTGTAAAGGATTGTAAGCACTTACTCACATCATTAGTACCCTAATAAGTACCCCTGCCCCCCGCCCCCCCCGCGGCGGTGCCCACCTCTCTGAGCGGCAGGATGAGGTGCACCTGGCTGGCGTCCTGGCTAGCGAAGCAGAGGTAGCGCTCGGACAGGCAGATCTTACCCAGCGTGTTGCAGTGGCTGACGGGAAGCCAGAGGAAACTCTCATACACCTCACACAGGTTCTCCTCCTGCGGCAGCCGGAAGAAGGAGCGGAACGCCTGGTTCCGGGCATGCACCTCCAACGCCCTGCCCAACATCATCATCATCATCATCATCATCATCATCACGAGGCTTACCACACCTCCCTCTAGGGGTGTAACGATACATCAACCTACATCAATACATGGCTTAAACGATCGAGCAGCGCTATGACCGTATGATGTGCGTGTGGTACCTGCGTGTGACGTGTAGCGGGTGGTACAGCGGGTGTTCGGGGCTGAAGCTCTCCCTGTCGTAGAGGCGAGCGAGGGCGTAGTGTGCCAGCTGCTGCATCAGGCTGTAGGTCTGCTGGATGCGCAACAGCATGGAGAAGTAGTGATCCTCGCCTCTCACACACACGCGGATGCTGTCGCTCAGCAACACACTCGAGCTGCGCTCCAACCGGCTCACCTCCGCCCACCACAACACCAGTTTCACTACAGAGAGATAGAGACCGAGTCAGAATTCACCTCAACGTCATCACCCCCTTGACCATCACTATATCCATCATCATCATGAACTTCATCTCGGCGTGTGTGTGTGTGTGTGTGTGCGTGTTCTGACCCTCGTTGCCCAGCAGGTAGGAGTAGAAGCAGAGGAAGTTGGTGCTGAGGTAGATCCAGCCCTGGTTTGGGACGCGACCCCTCCAGTAGCTGCAGGAGTAGTAGGTGATCAGCTTCTCCTGACGAGGAAGTCGGAAAAGATGTTCGAACCTCAACACGGCCTCACGGAAACGCTCGGGGTCGTCCTCGTCACACACACTGCTGCCCTCCTCCGCTATCAGACCCTACACACACACATTATTAGGATGCATCTTGTGTCTGCAAGGATTATATCGGGCTGGGCAATTCATCTAAAATAAATCCAACCCAACATTCAGAAACTAGACGCGACCTTGCCCGGGACAGTTCAAATATTTTTAAAATGCTGTTAAAAAAGTAATGCTGTCACAAAGATATGACCTCATTCATTAGAGAAATATACTGTATATAGTAGTCTCTGTATGTATGTGTGTGTGTGTTCATGTATTTATGGCATTGTGGGGACCTTTTTGTCCCTAAAATCACTTTTATCTGTTTTCTGGGCTTTGTGGGGACATTTGAGAGGTCACCATGAGGAGAAATGACTTTATAGAAAATGTGCTTGTTTTATTTGAGAAACTAAAAGAGGTAAAAGATGTGCTTTTGGTTACTGAGGTTAAGATTAGGGTTAGGATTAGGTGTAGCTGTAAAATTATATACATCTAGTCATTATGGGAGTCTATGGAAGGACCTCACGAAGATAGTAATACAAGACTGTGTGTGTGTGTGTGTGTGTGTGTGTGTGTGCTCACTCGAATCTTGCCCTGGACGAAGCTGGTGATGTCGTCTCCAGAGTCGAATACGGACAGAGTTCTCATGATGTTCACCTGCAACCAGTCCCAGTGCTGAGAGATCTCCTGCAGAGTCGCACCTGAACACACACACACACAGGTGTAATCATGCACACACACACATCCCTCTCTCTCAGCACTGATGGATTAATGTATGTAATTTGGGCATCATCAGTAGAATTTCACCTTCTTGTCACAGTGACCAGCTGTGTTACTAATTAGTGACGCACGATACTGGGATTATTGGCCGATGTCGATATCTGATATTTTCATGCTTATATCTGCCGATGATGATAAATGAGGAAGGCAGAGTTCAGTGCATAAAGACAAGAGATTTTGTTCACCAAAGGCCCACTGATCAGAATTTTGGCACAAAAGTAACACCATAGTTCTGACGTTTCTAACACAGCACCAAGTCAAGCGAGTGTGAAAGCAGAGTGGAGCGAGGACGCAGCATTTCCAGCGTAGTGCACAACACTTTAAGAAGAAGTCACTTCCCGCCCTATGTAGTGTACCAGGTCAAATAGGGCGCGTCTGACACTCCATGTGCACTACCTAGTGTGTAAAGAGCCGTTAAGCTACAACTCCGGCTACCTCCTGAGATGCATACTACCACATAGAAGAGAATGATAAGAGCAGCTTACCTACCACACTATTAAGTGCAGTAGTACACGGCTCGGGACACGGCCCATGTGTGAGCTCACATTCACTAAGTGAAGCAAACACACAGTTTAGTAGTTAAACATGTTTGACGTGTGCAGCAGAGTTGAGCGTGAAGACCAGAGATTCTGCTGGTGAACGTTCCACTGCGTGACAGAAATTTAAACCTAAAAGAAATAACACCAGACATTTTAAGACGAAGGCGTGGGCCGTATAACATCCCGCCTCGGACTCTGGACATGCCGGACACAAGCGCTACCTTTCACACGGACAGTAAATGCAGCAGCAAATATCAGCTGGAAATATCGGGGAAATCTGAGCATCGGTCTGATGTCGGCGCCAATTCCACTACAATTCCGATATTATCATGCATCCTACTAATAAGCATGAATAAGATGATGATTATAGCATTAAAGTTTACCGACATCAAAATGCTTGAATTGGAAGCGATTGAGGAGGTTTGGCTTCTGCCCAGTACTAACCAACTAGAGTTACAGTTACAGAGATATACACATCACAGTGTACAGCTGATCAGTGACCTGCATCTACACACACATACGTACCGCACGCAATGCTCCAGTACACCTGGGAGTCGGGGGTTTGGTGTGAATCAAGTGCGGGCTCCACTTGGCTATTGAGTCAGCGCAGCAGCGTTCAACCAGGAGACCTATAAACACACAAACACAAAAATCCAAACCGCAGTAACCTTCACTCTCTCCTTCTCACATGCACATTCTATTTTTGCGACCCATAATTTCCGCTGTGTGACAGCGTGTTTCTGGGTTGCCAGTGACTCACCATGTGCAGAAATCTGACCAAAACACAGCAAGCGACTGACCGCTGGTTTTAAATTAGACTTGAGTTAAGGCGTGCTGCAGTAGGAGATAGTTTTGCTGCTGTTAGACTGGGTTTTAAGGTCTGGTTTCTGATGCAGTGCAGATCTGGTTGTGTTGTTTGGAGGTTTAGGTCCAGTTGGCCAGTGCGGTTTTGAGTCTGGTTTAGCTGCTTGTGTGTACAATTGCGGTCGGTTTAAGTCTGGTGAAGTGCAGTTGAGATGTAGTCTGGGTTTATATCCGATGTAGATCTGGTTGCTTTGCGTCTGAGGTAGTGCTGGACGGTATACCGGTTCATACCAAAAACCGTTTTTAATTACTGTTATGATATCATTTTTTCTTATAACGCAATATCGGTTTAAACAGCCTAAACAATGTTGGGAAAGTCCGACACTGTTTAAGGGGAACTTTTTCACTGCTACTTGCCCGTAACTAAACATGGACCGCCAAAAGCTCAGAATGTCGGAATCTAACTGGCTGGGTTAGAAAATAATGAAGACACAAAGTAGAAGCTAAGCAGTTATTCAAATATTTGAATTTTCTAGAAGATACGAGAAGCTTCGTTTAATTGTTTCGCACCGCTGAAACGCTGCTTGTGTTGTTTCTACGAATAACCACGTAATGATGATGAACAACATTTTCAGGGCCTTGATCAAAACGGGCGCAGTCCTCTGTATGTGAGCGTATTTATGAGATGTTCGTGCACAAAAACAGAAGTGATATAAGCATCAATTTTTTTGTGATGTGAACACGCGTGCTGCGTTTGTAACTCCATTACTCACTAAAACGCTCCAGTTCGGTTCAAACGTCCCGTTTATTACAAACAAAACACATATTTAAGCTGATAAATAACCACAACAACCAGCGTTCTACTCACAATACAGCCGTATATGTATATGGTAGGGCTGGGTATCGTTGCTGATTTCCTGAATCAGTTCAATTCCGATTCTGAAAGGTCATGATCGATTCAATTCTCGATTAGATTGATGTCGTTTATTTAGAATTTCTCTGCGTCAGTGCTAGTTTTGCTTGATTTATAAAATTATGAAGCAAGCGGTGATTTGAGTGGGCGCAGCTTCAGCCGCAGCTCTATTTGGTTTGAGTTTACTTCGCTCTCCGTTTTTTATAGCTCTCCTTGCGGCAGTTGCGGTAGTGCATAGCGCGAGAAGATCGATCCGCAAATTTTGAATCGATACTCGCATTTTTGACGAAATTGATGTTGATGGTGGTCGATTTTTGAACCCAGCTTTCTAATATATAGTAGTCTATTCGGAGCGCTGTTGCGAAGGCGTGGTATTGTGAGAAATGTAGTTCTCTTCCAGAACAGCCAAAAGCAGCTCATTTTATAGATCAAATTGGTTCAAAATGACACATAACTTCGGTATTTCTTCATTTTCAATTGAACAGATTTTTTTTCGAATTATGTAATGTAATATATAAAGATATAACCAATAATCAATGAATACTTTAAGTCTAAATAACTCTTTGGCTGCTTGAAATATGTTGTGAAAAGGACAGCTTTGCCAAAAACGAAACTACGATCGGCTTCCAGATCTTCAGCTAACACTAATTGAAAAAAGCAAAAAACAAGTTCAGTCAGTGCAGTAATTCATGTCATCCATTAAAACGTGAGTAGCATGATCATACTTAAGAAAAATAAAATAAAACAAAAAAAAATTTAAAAAACGGCCGTAAAAAATACCGCCTTATACCGTGAAATCGATATAATTTTGAAAAATACCGTGATAATGATTTGTGGTCATACCTTGGCTCTAGTCTGAGTTTGGATTCTGATTTGTGTCTGCTTGTGTGTGTCCGGCACCTGTCAGCCCCCCGGTGTGTCCGGCACCTGTCAGCCCCCCGGTGTGTCCGCCCTCCCATTATGCCCGTGCTGCAGTACGCTTTAGGGGTGTGCTGGGTCCGGTTTTAGGTCCGGTGTGTGTCACTGCTCGCCGGAGTTCGGTACCCGATAAATCACTGCGGTATGAAATGAGAGTTGTATTCCCGTTTAAGCGCTCGTGTTGTAGCGCGATACACGAGGTGTGGAGAACACGGTCCGGTTTGGGTCCGGGTTCGTGTGGGTTCGGTACCTGTCAGTCCCCCGGTGTCTCCGCCCTCTCCGTGTCCGCGGCGGCGCTGCAGTATGAAGTAGTCGTTGCTCTTCTCGGTGACCCACAGGCTGAGCGCGTTCTTCAGCAGCAGCTCCTCCGGTCTGAGCCACATGCTGGCGGCGGAGCGACCACCGGGCCCACGTCCGCGGAAACCGTTCACGGAGAACCGGGCCGGAGACGCGCCAGGCGCCTGGGACTTGTAGTCCATACCGCACTCAGACACACGACGCGCCTCGCCACGCGAACTACAACTCCCGGCATGCACCTCCGGGTGTGTAGTTTGACAGCCGCCGCGTCAGGACCGTGTTAATAATTTGCGTTACTTTAACGGTTTACTGCAGCTCACTGCATTTTCCAGCTGTTCCACAATCCAAAAATTAAACTCTAACTACAAATAAACCTCGCAAGACGTGATGTAGATTTTGTACGTGTGACAGTTTGTGTTTAACTCTCACAATCACACCAAAATCCACACAAATCAATAAAACAGCTACCTTCAGAACAGTATTTTTAAAAACACGTCTCTCTCTTCTAGCTGATAAAATAATTAAACGCCTCATGTTTTTCTTCATAACATTTTCCACTATAATCAATGTCTTATATTTTACATCATTAATGTTTTATATTGGTAAATCATTATGAAGAGTGATACTGAATTCCCCACATGCTACAATACCAAGTGAATATTAAGAATTCCTTTTCATCTCTTATTCAAATATGTAAATATGAATTGTGAGTTCACAATTATAAGGTTTACACAGTGAACACTCATACTATAATAATAATAATAATAATAACAGCACAATTACAAAAAACAAAGAACCACAGACGTTTTTTTCAGAAAAGTAAATTTTATTTACAATTTTCAGTATAATTAATTTTCAACCCTTATTTAAATATATAGTTGAGCAGATCCCCATAAGGCCACATAGTGAACACACACACACACACAGACAACACAAATAACTGCAACATTTTCTTCATAAAAGGATTTTATTTTACAATTTTCACTCATGATCAGCATCATTCATTCAACATACATTTCATCGCTTATTTAAATATGCAGATTAGCAGAGTTGACAGATACCCCAGAGGCCACATTAGCCCGAACACACACACACACTCACACACATAAAACCGCTGGTTTTTAATAGGTACAGGCCCACTGGTAATTTAGAGTTAATAAAACATCCCTCAGTGTGTTCGAGTGTAGTATGAGATCAAATATCCAGAACTAAAGAAAAACAGAAAGGGAGGACGTCCAGCAGTGGGCGCTGGTGAAACTGTGAATCCAACGCTCACTGCTCACGCACACACACAGGGTCAGCAGGTGTCGCTGCCATTACATTAGCTTCTGAGGTCATTAGCACTGCTGTTCACTCCTACAGTGGCCTAGAGATTAACCTAGATCAGCCCCCCCTCCCACACACACACACACACATCAGTTGCCCATAACATTAACACTCCAGACAGCTGCAGCAGGGCCTGTATGTTGTGAGATCAGGGCTCCAAAAATCAGTCTGACCCAGTGTTGTGCAGGGCTGTAATGATACATCAGTCCACATTCATAAGTTGATTCAGTGACTAACGAGCTCACAGCATCGCACAACATGAAAACATCCATCACATATCACAGACAGAAATTCACAACATTTTTGAGGTCTATTTTCATTAGAAGACAAGAATGAAATTCATTTTAATATCTCAGTATCTTGTTGTGATGTGATGAGTGGATAGGATGGTGTTAAATCTCGGCAGTCGTCGAATCGTTAAAACATGGCATCATAACGAAACGTGAGGTTTACAGTCGTATTGTTGAGCTGATTTTATGGGGCTTTAATGTTGTGGCTGATCACTGGGTTCCCGTAAAAATACACCAGAAAAAGTCGAGAGAAAACGAGAGAAACGTCAAATCAAATGCATAGGAAAATCCCTAAAACCCCATAACAACGCAAAACAGGCGGGACACGTCACTGTGAGTCCGTAAAATCGGAACTGAGTGTGTGTTGTTGTTCCCATATATTCTCCAGGTAGTAATGCTTGGCTCTGGAAGGTGGGGTTGTCATGGTGAAGAGCTGTGTCTCCGTGAAGCGCCCTCAGTCCTGCAAACCACATCCCACAACAGCACTGTCCACACCAGCCAATCAGAACAGCGCAACACCGGGGGTAAATTCACCTGCGCGAACACACACAGAGCAGGACCCTCGTGCTGACCTGATCTCACCCGTCTGTTAATACCAAAAACTCCCAAAACCAATATAAGTGTTCGGTAATAATCAGGGAACGATATTGAATTAGTGGTGATACTGATTTGAGGTGATATCGTTCAGCTCGAACGTGAAGGTCCATTATAAGACAGAGAGAGCGGAGTTCTGCCAGATTCCTCTACGTTTGTGAGAACGTATTTGGCGTGAGTGTGTGAATAAGTGTGTATCTCACCGTGTTGCGTGTGTGTGTCCTGCTGCTCGGCTGTGTGTGTGTTGTGGTATCTAGAGGAGGCCGAGTTGTGGAGTGTGTGAGTCATCAGACAGTGAAAATCAGCAGGAAGAAACATGATGCTGCTCCTCCTCTTCCTGCTGCTGGAGAGAAGAGAAACAGAAAGGGTTTGAAAAGAGAAGAGTAGGGATGAGTGTGTAGTTTGACTTTTGTGACCCTCCACATAAAATCAACGCTTGTTGCAAATGTCAGAATTGAGTTATGATGTTTTGATGAAGGGGCATAAATCAGAAGCTTCAAAAGCGATACCTATATGGAATGAATGTGGCGACATATGACTGAGATATTATCAGCATTCAAAAGGTCGGGTTTTCTCCCTGTATCGCCAAGTGAAAGCGGAGAAATCTGCGGTCAGAGTTGACTATCGCCGTGTAACACTCACAGGCGCTTGGTGCAGTCATTTCGTTTTGCATTTGCGTAGCCTCGCTGCATTCACAGCCACCGCGAGGATAGCCTACCTGGGGTTGGGTTAACTGAACTCGGGAGGCGAAGATGGATTCGGGAGAAATATCTTCCACGCTAGTCAACCAATTGGTTTAAGCGTGAAATATTGAAGTAAATGGTCCAAAACACAAACTTTTAACATTCTGCTGGAATTTAATTCTCACCTCAAAGAAAATCACGTTTTAGGATGAAAAGGGGTAAGTTTTCAGCCAAATTTATTCTAACAGTACAGTATAGACCTTCCACTGTTTCAAAACAAAAAATCCAACATTTTACCCCATGCAACGTAAACGCTCGTTTTTCTCGGAAACCTCCAGT
>JAVGVS010000427.1:0-92500 GCA_032718565.1 Distichodus sexfasciatus | reverse complement strand
TATGTAGAAACTGTTTAATAAACTGTTTATGTAATAAAATATGTTTTGGTAGTTTGTGTTGTCCCTTATCAGTGCAACATTATCACACATTAAAAAGGATTCACGGCAGCACTGTCCAAAAGCCCACTTTGTCAGGGGCGTTTCCAAACTTTTGGAGGGCAGTGTATATATTACTATTTCAACTGCATCGAGGCCAAGCAAATGACCAGAGAAATGAAAGCCGTCCCACAGTTGCTTGCACGGTGATGGTAAGTGTTCATCTGGAGGAACAGGTTTAGCAAACCGGCTCTCACAAGGAATTTAGCTGCTGGCGAACGCCCTCTTCGCGTCAACAGATGGAGCCGAGACAAACGGTCATGTGTCCGGTTACAGGAGGGTAACTCTGTTATATAGTCGTGGCTCATTTACATCCTGTCTCCTGCAAACAAAGCACCAGAAGCATCGTTTTATGATGTGACATATACTACTAACGAACGGTGAATTATTTGGCAACTGTTTTAATAATCGATTGTAATCTATTACACTGATCATTAATTGATTATTAAAGTCTGGATTAATAGCTCTGTTCTACAGATTTACAGACGTCTGTCTCCTGGTTAAGATCATCTAACGCGCTCTCTAACAGGGCTGGGCAATTATATCAACAAGTGATCGAAACCTCTAATCGTGTTCTCTTGCTCATGTTGATTATTACTCTTCCATCATTAAAGACGATGACCCTGCTCTAAACAAAATGCATCAGTGTTCATTAAGTGGAACTGAGGTAACGGTTGAGTTAATGGCGGTACTGATCTGATCTGGTGTGTCCCAGCCCTGAGCTATAACGACTTCAGTGAAAGGGTTTTTACTGGAGCTCGGCACTAGTTTGAATCTGACGTGTGAGATCTTGTGACTTTTACAGCGCAATGACGTTACGAGAACCTCGCCCTCGCCTCGGGGCCGGGTCTTCCGCATGCCGAAACGCTGAGCTGCGAGCCGCCGTGTTCCCTCATAAAAAGACGTCCGGGCCGGTTCTAACCGGTTTGGTTTAGCCGATGTTCCGCCCCGACAACCTTCACGCCGTGCCACATTGCTGTCCGGGGCGGAGTCGTCACACGTTCACATAAAATCTCATCACACACACACACACACACTTTACAGCTCGGGTTGATGAGCACTGATTTTTTAATCATTTTTATGGCTATGGGCAATTTATAAACTGATAAATGAAACTGTGCCGTAAGTCCCCACACCCACTGATTATTTGTGATTGTGAACAAAGCACAGCACACAATGCACCACCACCACATGAGAGCTGACCCATCCATGAAGGAGCAGTGGGCAGCGTTTTGGCAGCAGTGCCTTGCTCATGAGTACCTTTACCGGTCTGGGACTTGAACCAACAACGTCTCCGATCGCGAGGCCAACTCCCTAACTGTTACGCTACTAGTTTTATTTAGTCATTCATTTGTTCTTGAACTTTCTGTGTTAATTAGATGAAGAACAGTTCTCAGAATTAAACGCGGTGGAAGACATTTTAATTGTGTGTCGGAGGGTTTATTATTCTAAGACCCTGTTTTCAAGTATGTGGATATTTATTTAAACTCACTCCAAAGTGAAGATGATTCAACGCACTGGATTCTGTTGATTCATGTAAATGTGAGGCTCAAAGCATTCAAAAATATGCATTTATAAAAATATCCGCATACATATAAACAAACCATAGTCTCACAACACACATATATTGGTTCAAAATACTGTTCATCACTTTCCTGAATGATTGTTTAACAGCAGTATTAGGACTGATGGGTTACAAAAGTTAGGGCTCTATGATTTATGCGATGCGGAAAACGCGGAATCCAACAAATAAAATGGAATCCGTTGTAAAGCGCGGAACGTCCTTTAATTGGCTGATATCGGTGTGTGGTTGAAGCAGAGCAATGGTTTCTAATCAGTTTTGGCCGCTGCAGCCCCTGTACGTGTTACCTGTTGAGGCGGGACTCAGCTTTCCACACACACAAACACACAGACACAGAGGGGGAAACGCCAACGGTCAGCTATGGAGAAGAGGCTGAAACACCCAAGTCCTCAACAAAATGAGGGAACTGGAGTGTCAGTGCTAAGTTTAGAGCAGAACAATACCCAGAAGATTTTTATGAATCGGGAGAACAACTCTTGCATAAGCACACGATGGACTGGACCCGCAAGAACACGTGACGACCACTTACAGTCAAACACTCACATCAGAAACGTTTCGTTTTGCACCAAAAAATGAATGTTTGTTGTTGTTTACAGGTCAATGTTTTAGCAAAACAGTAAATGTACTGCTGAACCCCAGGACTTTGTTGAAGCTGAATAACAGTCATTTAATGTGATTTTTTTATTGCACTGTTCTTTTTTCCATCCACTCCATAATGAGACACTTTTTAGGTGAATAAATATGATTATAACGTAAAACACGGAATTCAGAAGAATAAAAATGGGAAAAAACGCGAATTTGGGAAAAAACAAACTGGATTTCATAGGGCCCTAGAAAGTACTGCAGTTCCAGTAATGTATGACTTTCTGCTGCAATGCAGTAGTGTAAGGCATTAATAATACATGTTCAGTAATATTATACTCGTTACATGTTTCAGTAACACACATTACAACACACTTTTAAACTGAATTACACCACGAGAGCTTTGTCACTATAGTAAAATGTTGTGAGTAAAAGAGCTATTTCCTACAGAGTGTGTGTCTACAGTCGTTACGCTGCACCACATCTAGACTCCAGTAACTCACCCAGCACTGGTCATCAGTATCGGCCTGACGCCGGACAACCTCTAGTGGGCTTGATAACAAGAAGCTCATCATTTAATTCCACCAGAACTGTAATGACACTGCACCTTTATTCACCATCTGTTCTTAAAACACACCAACGCAGTTCTCACCAACGTCATCTACAAACAGTGAACAGCACTCACCGCTGACTGCACATACACACAAAACATCAGCTCTGTCGGTGCTCTCAAGTCCTGCTCTTGTGTAATATTGTGCTACTTTAACATCTTCACCTTGTTAAGAAGGCAGAGAGAACACTGGTGAAAGTGTGAGAAGAGTCTCACCTCCAGAACACGCTGCTGGAAGGTGATTACACCTGGAAAATACTCTAAAATCACCTGCTTACACACACACACACACACACACACACACAAGTTAACCTTCTCCTCCTCCCTATCTACTCTGTACACTCTGACACCTGGACGAGTTCTTACACTACCTGCACAGCACTGTGAACACACACACACACACAGAGGTCTGTGCAGGTTTGTGATGCAGCAGCAGTTTGAGTTTCATCTCCACCAGGTGAAGTTCTCATTCAGCTGCTGTGAATATTTTACAAGGGAAACTCTGCACTCACCACACACACACACACACACACACACACACTTACTTCAGGTGTAGACTCTGTAGACCTGTCTTGACCACCTGCCTATATGACTGGAATGTTGTCTTTCGTGTGTGTGTGTGTATATTTGTATGAGAGTGTGTGTGAATACTGTGTGTGTGCATGTGTGTGTGTGCACGTTGGTGCTTGTGTGTGTGTGTGTGAGTATGTGTGTGTATATTGTGTATATTTGTACGAGAATGTGTGTAAATACTGTGTGTGTGTGTGTGTGTACACACCTGTTTGCGGTTGCGCAGACGTGCGGTGTTGAGTCTCTGTGCTGAGTAGAAGATGAAGTAGGCGACGGTTACCGCGGTGACGATGAAGAAGGAGACAGAGACGAAGAACACAGAGTAGTGGCTGATCCAGGAGCCATGCTGCCTCCCCACCTCTATCGCCACGGTAACCGCCACTCCACCCCTCAGCAGCTCTGCCAGCTCCGCTCCCCGCCCATGGCCCATCATCACCGCCACAATACGCGTTCCTACACACACACACACACACACGGGGGTCAGCAGCTGGACAGGGGAGGAACGTAACGGGACGAGTCTTGAGAACTTGATTCAAAGCTGGACTTCTAGTGGGGTTGTCATCTTGACAGTGGTCACTGCCCAACCACACATTAGGGTCACGTGGGACCAGGTGTGGATCTCAAGACTGTGTTGTAGGTGGGTGATAATATGTCTCTTAAATCTACACCTCTGTTCAGTTGCAGTTGCACATAGTTGTCTCTTAAATCATCTGTTAACACTGATGTTCTCAAACTTGTGTCCCCTCTCCTTTACGTGCAGATGTACCGTCGAGTCTTGTCCTGCTGAGCTGCCCTTTTGGGGGCCTTTATAATCCAAGGGTCACCTGTTCAAGCCAGTTCCTCCGAAAGAGCTTACAGCCTTGCCTTCCACGTCCTCCATGTCCAGCACTTGATACTGGAGACCCCGCGAGCACACTCGTGTAGGTGGTGGTGAGGCAGAGGTCCAGCAAACTACAATTTTGACCCGCGGTAATGCTGGTCCTTATGTGTTAAGAATTCTGACGATCTCCACTACCTTGATTTTGGGTGTGCAAGTGAAGAGTGAGGTGACATCTAAAGTGAAAGTGAGTGATTATTTGTCATTGTGAACACACCACAGCACAGCACACAGTGCACCACAACCAAATGTGACCTCTGTATTTGACTCATCTGTAAAGGAGCAGTTGGCAGCTAACAAGGGCAACAGTGCTTGCAGACGGTACCTTGCTCATGAGTACCTCAGTAGTAACTTTACCGGCACTGGATTCGAATCTGCGACCTTCTGATCACGGGGCGAACACCTACCGTTACGCTACCAAAAGACACCATGGTTACGTCCAGAGCCACTTGAATTTCCAGAACACTTTCAAGATGACAAACCACTAGATCCCGGGAAGTCCCATCAGACTGTTAGAACCTCATGGATGTGAGGTGAACCGTCTTCAAGACCAGCTGCCTTCTATTCAAGATCTCAAGACTTACCATCACCAGAAAGGGTGCGATCATAACATCCACACAACGCACACTTCGTTCAACGGTGCCTGAGTAAACACACAGAGAGCAAGGCTTGCACTTTAACACTAGACAGGGTGAAAATAGAGTGTGTGTGTGTGTGTGTGTTTGGCTGAATGTTGTACTTGTGTAAGGCTGCAGTTGCATAACTGTGTCCTCCTGAACTTATAATCTCACACACACACGTTAACCCTGATGATCCCACCACACTCCAAATACACACCTCACCTCTCATCCAAATACACACACACACACACACGGACACCCTGCACAGTCTCTGTGTTAAAGTGCAAGTCTCTCTCTCTCTGTTCACTCAGGCACCTCTAAATGAAGTGTGTGCTGTGTGGATGTTATGATCACACTCCCTCTGGTCATCATCACGTAGCTGTCATGGCGACAGTGGTTAATAGAGTTGTGGTTATGATAACCAACAAACTAATCAACATGGGAAAGATAACAACTAAAGCACACACACACACACACACGCACACACCCCGAACAAGTTTCACCTTCTATTCAAAGCAGCAAACAGTCAAATCAAGTTCCTCAAGTTATTTCCTCGACCTTGAATGATGAAATGTAAACAATACCACACTCTACAAACACACACACACACACAGAGGGTTCTACTAGTTCCTAAAGCAGGCATGTATGTGTGTGTGTGTGTATATATATATATATAGAGAGAGAGAGAGAGAGAGAGAGAGAGAGAGAGAAAGTTTTATGTAAATATATATATATATATTTTTTCTATGTACTGCATATTTTATGTTTACAGAGAACTTTCTCTCTTGAAGACAAAATCATCCACAAAAGGTACACACACACACACACACACACAGGTGTAAGGTTACATGCAGCGCTGGAACAGACCCCCCATCTGTGCCCTCTGCGCAGGCCAAGAATGAACCACTGATTAATTATTAAATATGATGAGAAACCAACAGTGTTCTGCCTCTCAGCACACGTTAACAAAGCCAAAGCAACACGGCACACACACACATCGCAGCAGCACAAATCGGCAGAGTCTGCTGACTGTAAGAGTCTGAGCAGGATACCACGCCGTAGGCACTGGAAGATATCACCCCAATCAATATCCTGACCAATTCTACATTTAATGTGATTATGATTACTGATTATGATTTCTTTTGGCGGTTTGTCCTCAAAAACTGACAAAAGAGTGCAGATCTTTGCAAAGTTCCAATAACTGAAAAAAAACCCCAAACACAGCAGGATTACAGTCTGTTACAGCTCCTGCATGTCTGCTTGATTCATTTTCAACTAACTGCCCAGCCTTAGCTACACCACCCTGATATTATCAGCAACTCTGAGTTAACAGCAGATAAACAGCTATCTGTGTTCATGAGGCCTAATCAATGAAGATTAATAAAGAGAGAGAGAAAGATGGTCCAGTAGAGGGCGACACTGCGACCACACCCCTAGCGTCTCTGTGTTTTTATACATCTGACTCTCAGTTTTTACTAAATTAATACACTCTGCTGTCCTTGTGTTCTGTGGTGGTGTAAATCACAAGTTTCATCACAACGCAATATTAGAGAGAGAGATAAGAAAGAAAGAAAGAAAGAAAGAAAGAAGAGAATGTTATCGAGAAAGAGAGAGAGAATGAGAGAGGTACAGAAAGGGAGGGTGAGAGAGACAGATCAACAGAAAGAGAGGTAGATAAGCAGCGTGAAAGACAGGCGGAGAGAAAGTCGGGAGGTCCGGTGAGTTCGTCCTGCTCGCGTATCTCCCGCTGAACTCGAACCGAAACATCCCCCAAAAAACTCCTCTCCTCTGACGTCACGTACCGGGGTGCGACATCTGGATGACGCGGTCGTCGGTACCGAGGTGGTTGTATATGATGGCGGCTATGGCCCCGCGGCTCTCGGCGGCGCGGATCTTATCGGTGAAGGTGCAGCCGTTTCCGCGCTGGATCAGCGCCACGAAGCCGCTCGTCTCGTTCCCGGGCCCGTAGCGCGTCTCTCCGTCGCAGCCGTACACGGGCTCAGCCAGCAGCAGCGCGCCGCTGACCGGCGTCCGCGGAGACTCCTGTCCGTACAGAGCCGCCTCCTCCCGCCGCCACACCGAGCCGTTATAGCCGGGCAGCGCGTACGACACGTTCACCAGCGCCGTGCAGAACCCGGAGCAGCGCGCCACCGGGAGACACGCGGCGGCCAGCAGCCAAACCACGCAGGCGCGCGTCCCGTCGCGCCGCCACATCGCGCTGTCCGGTACCGCAGCAGCAGCAACAACCAGAGGAGTGGTGATATTCGACTGGCCCCGGTTAAAAGTGTCTGTAACTCGGTAACGACGCCGTTCCGCTCCGCTGTTTACAGGTGAAGCGAACTTCAGCCCGAGGCCACGCCCCGCGCCCGCGCCCCGTCCCCGCCCCCGTCCCGTCTCGTCTCGCCGATTGGCTCCTGTGACGTGAGTTACCGTTGGCTAACGGCGACTATACGAGCAGAAGCGTCCTCCAATCGTAGCGCGCGGCCACCAGCGAGCCAATCAGCGAGAGGAGCGCCAACGATTGGTGGACACAACTGGCTGCGCCGTCTAGCGCCCTGGCAACGCGCTCTCTGATTGGCTGACAGCGACGGATCCGCCCTGGTGCTGGTTCAAGGACCCAAACTTCTACACGTTTCTAATCTCGAACACCTCCTGGTTTCTCCATCTTCTGCAATTTCTGGGCCAATGCCTTTTCCAGTTTTCCACCATTAAACTTCACAAACACCTGCCTCTTGCTTTACAAGACACCCGGACTCCCGCATTATCTTGTTAACGCAAAGTGCGCTCAGTGTGCTTATTGTAAGAAATACCCACATCTGACTCCCGAATATCAAAAAGATACCGAAACGTCCTTCCAATCGTTGCAGTAATGTATTACTTTTTGCCTTAACACAGTAATGTAAGGCATTACTAATACATTTTCAGCAATATTATACTCTTTACCTATTTCAGTAACTCGCATTATAACACACTTTTAGTCTGGAAAACACAGCAAGACCTTTGGCACAACAGAAAAATTTGCCTGAGTTGTCTGATTATGACTGTAGATTTTGATTCTTTTTGCATCACTATGTTGCACTAAGCTGGTGACAATGAGAAATGATATTCTGTTGTGAAAAAGTGACTTAACTCGTTCACAAATGCTTTACTCCTGTTCTGTGTGCTGTTCTGAGTGTTTTCTTCTCCTTTTGGGGTTCATTCATCCTTATTGTCAAGCGTCTTTTATCTCTTTGGCTCTGCGTAGATCTGTCTTAAAGTGCACCTGACTTCCAGTCACTGTTTATAACAGACACTATGGAGTCAGTTGTGTCTTCCCTTAGCAAAAAGTAGTATACTTGAAGTTCATTTTGTTAAATATACTTGAGTATAAGTATAGCAAGTATACTATGGACCATGTACCTTGTAGTGTACTAGAAATTATGCTAATTTAATACTTCTTAGGACTAAATTGAAACATTTTTAAGTTGATAAAAGTATACTTTAAGTATACTTTATAAGGCCATTTTAAGATTACAAAAGTATACTTTTAGACTTTAGTAGATTTTTCTTTATACTTATCAGTATAAGTCAAGTATACTTCTCTATACTATTCTTAAGCATATAAAATATAGTATATAAAAAGTAAACTTCAAGTATACTGCCTCAGTTTTAGTATATAATAAGTATACTCGTAGTACACTTGAACTACTTGAACTACTTTTTGCTAAGGGTTGTCTGTTATGCAACTACAACTACATAACTTAAACAGATAAAGGTGATATCTTTAAAGATATGCATGTTGTGTAGTAAATCTTAAATCTTAGGGATATTTATGTATTTCTATAACACCCTTGGAGAACATTTGCTGTTATTTCATCTAGTAAGTAAGAAAAATGTATTTATAAAGTACTTTTCACATACAAACAGTATATATATACTGCATATCCAATCTGCTGTTTTCACCCTGATTTTTCACCCTGATGATGGTAAAGTCCAACTGACTATCAGCTCTTCATCCACTGCTCTGTTATCTCTCTGTCAATTTAATGTGTAAAGTCTTCTGCCTCTCTGCCAGGTTTTCTCTTTATACTGCCGTAAAACATTACTATCTTTTCTTTACCACAGAATCATAAAAATCATAAGTCTGGCCAAAGACTGGTACAGAAAACAATCTTCACTTTTATTAACAATATAAGTTCAATATTGATTGTTGTTGCAATATGTATAAGGTCTTATCAATGTTTTAATTTTGGATCGATTTTCTCCTCAAGTCACTGATGACAATAAAGTTGACTTTGACTTTGATGCACATTTTAGACACCATACATGAAAGAAAGAGGTAGGGAAATGGAGCAAAGCTGGCACAGGGAGTCCAACAGACTGCATCGTCTCTACCAGTCATGAGTCTACGGCACCCTCTTCTGATCACCAGGTGCAACTGAGTCAAAGTGAGTGATTTGTTGTCATTGTGAACTTAAGCCCTTGTGAACACTGCAGGAGACCCATCTATGTACAAGCAGTGGGCAGTGCAGTGCTGTTGGGAAGCAGTAGCTTGGGGATGGCACCTTTGCTCACGAGTACGTCAGTGGTACCCTTACTGGTCTGGGATATGACCAGGTGACACCTCTGTTCGCAGGGACAACTCCCAAACTCTTTGCTGCCTTAACACTCACCTTTGGAACAAACCACTTTCACCCAATGAAAAACCAGTGGAGTACGAGTGCATGTTTTCCATTTTTCCTCTATGATTGTTGTTTCATTTTGGTTAAAACCAAGTTACCTCTAACAAAGTCAAAGTCAACTTTATTGTCATCTCTGCTATATACTGTACAAGTACAGAGAGACGACACAATGTGGCTACAGTTTTAACAGTGCAAAGAACAAGGAACAAAGGACAAATAAGGTACATAGAGTAAACAATATATAAATTGAATATAAAATACACACTTTAAACTAGAAGTGGAATATAAAATGTAAACTTTAAACTAGAAGTGGAAAGAGAGACAATTAGGGTGCAGTATTCAGCCTACAATTATAGTTTTGGAGTGAATGGAAGTTATACTTTAACCAAAAAGGAGGAGAAAAGGGTAAGTTAGTGCACAGACAACAAACACACACACATAGAAATGAGTATAAAAAGCACATGCTGTGTGGAGTTTGGTTTTTGGTTTTAATTTGAAATTTTTATTGTGATTTAAAGAAATGATACATGAATTTTTATTTATTATATTATTTACACTAGGTGCATGTGTAAACTGTGAACTCTGAGCTTTGCCTATTTCTTCTCTCTGTAAACTACGTACGGTTGAGACTATAAAGTGCAGTTGATGTTGGTGTTGAGTCTCCATTCACCAGGACCGCCCGTGAAAACCTTTTAGGGATATGTTGCTATGCAGTAGTAAAAACCCATTGTCTGAACTGCTTTGTACTGGTGTGCTGAAGACTGGGATTTTGGGTCAGTCTGGGAGTCAGAAGTGTGTTGGATGTTTTACAGTGGCGTTAACCCAAATGAATAGATAAGAAAAGGGATTGTCCATGTTGCAGAAGGGTTTTATTGGGTATTAAAAGGTGAGATTGTCACGGCCGCCTCTGGACTTTGCCCCAGTCGTCCACCGGAGGTCACCCCTGTTTTGTCTTTCTGGTGTAGTATGTCTGGCCTCCATGTGCCCTGGCTGGTTAGTGCCTGCTTAGTTCTTTGTTCCTAGTTGATCTGTTTCCTTCATTGGTTTCTGGTTTAGTCCTGGCCTCCAGCTTAATGGTCTGGCGTTTAGTATTTTGTTTGATTTCATCAGTTGGTCGTAGGGTTTGCATGTGTTTCACTTTAGTAAGAGTGTATTTAAGCCTGCCTTGTTTACTTCCCTTAAAACAAACCCAAGTCTGTTTCCTCCCTTGGTTTGTACCTTTTGAGCAGGTGTGAATACAAGCACTCGAGCTCAGGTGCGGACCAAAAAAGCGTACCCAGACACAGCTGAAGAGGTGGTCTCAGTTCGGGTCCAAACCAACTCTGGCACGGTTGGTTTAAGGTGTGAAAGCAACCCAACCTCGATCCCACCCAGTTGCAATAAGCACGTCTTTATAGATTTAACAGGCTCCCGTCGTTGTCATGCATTAGAGAAATGACTGTTTGATTTACTGCACAACACACACAGACGTGTAAAGCCAGTGGTAGAGATGAGCCGTGGGGTAACGTGGAGCTCCAAGGAGAGTTCTCCTTCATAGCCGTCTTGCAGCACGTCTTCACCGTTGCTAAATTACTAACATCATATTGTAAAATTGACGTTGCATTGTGGTGGAGAAAAAGTCTTCAAGCTAATTCAAAAATAGGCTTCACAGCAGGAGGTTGTAGTGGGCAAGGTTCATTTTCAAATCACCATTAATTCAGAACAATCAAACAACGCCTGCCAGTCCTCGAGGAATTCCCCCCGATCTGGCTTTTTGGCCGTACTCCTATATACGTTCTTACCTAAACCACAACCCACATTTTGTTCTTATCTCTTAACAAACGTTGTATGCAAAAACACACTCCTTAGCCGCGCCACCATTATCTACTAACCGAACGGTCTTCGCCACCAATATTTCTCAGGTTAACGCGTGGGTTAAACAAAAAGTAAAAGTTTAACATAACAACAGGAAAAGGCCTAGCAAAGTACAGTACAGTTTGTGAACTTATTAAAGATGAAGATTAAGATAAAGATTAAGATAAGATAAAGATTAAAACCTAGTGTGAAAAGGGTTACAAGGACTATAGCAGTGTTTTCCTTTCCCAGACTTTATCTTGTTTACGCGAAGTGTGGTCAATCCACCTGTTGTGAGACCTACGCATGTCTGACTCCCATTAATTAAAATGTGTGTTCAAGATTCAAGATTCTTTATTTGTCACGTGCAAATTATACAGGTACAACATGCAGTGAAATGTATCCTGATCCGCTCTTTTAACTGTGCAATTAGGCAAATTAGAAAAATAACAAAATAGAGATACAAATACAAACTTAAATAAGGAGGTCAGGGAAATAAGACACAAAATAAAGCTATATCGTATATACAATAAGGTACATAAAGTTACATATGTGCAGACGGCATGGAGTGCAATTGTAATTTAAGACTCAAGCTGGGTACAGGTGTATCTGCATGTACAGTATATACTAAATTAAAAAAATGTATTGACGTTAGGTTAACCTGAGTTTACAAAATTGTGCTAAAGACAGATGACAGGTGCAATGAGAAGTACCGAGTGCAACTGCAGCATTGTACGTAGCAGACAGAGTAGAAGCATGTGATATTTGGACAGGGAAATGTGGCAAACAGTATAAATGATCATCACAATTGAGGTTATATATTTCCGTGAAAATAAAGACGCAGCAGTTCTTTATCTCACGCTGGCTTGACTGCTGTGTTTTATCTGTGCAGGTGTCCTGTTGCTATTCTTTCTCACACTCCTAAACTCAAGGCACCATTGTGTTGTATTAAATAGTATTGACAGCTTTGCCTGTATAAATGTGTGTGTGTGTGTTTTAATGCAAGTCTCCTTCAAGGCCAATGTGGGTTGTTTGTGCAAATGTCTTAATCATTCATTTTCCCCTACTCCAAACAGCTGCCATATAAGTATGTGTGTGTGTTGTGTGTTATCGGTACAAGTGATAAAACATAAATGAATAATCCATATGAGTAAATGAATATTCCCACAATAATCCCCGCTTTCTAACTATCCAGTCAGACGTTCTGTTCCTGGGAGGGCCAAAAAAAACCACACGCAGCTCAAACCCTATGGTGCAGCTGCGTCACCTTCACGCCAATTACCGTGGACCAATATCCACAATGTGGAAAAATCTCCCTCCCGACCCCTAGACCCACTTCAAATGTCATTCCTAGCAGATGTCTGCCCTTCAACATAAGTGTCTTAACAACAGTGTATCTGTCAAATTCCACTTAGGCACAACATGATTAAGATTCAAGATTCACGATTCTTTATTTGTCACATGCAAGTTATACAAGTACAAAATGCAGTGAAATGTATCCTGAACCGCTCCTGACTGCAATTAGGCATAATTAAAAATATAAAACACAGTTTAAAATTAAAGATACAATAAAATAAAGTCACAGTGCAAATTGAAACTGAAAAGGAGATAAGGGAAAGGTACAAATAAATAACTGTTCTTATATACACGATGACAGGTGTAGTGTGACTAAAGTGACTGTTCACACAGTTACAGAATAAATGCGAGTACATGCTTGATTAATAATGTGATAGATACTTAAATGCAAACAAGGAAACAGAACAAAAAACATGCATTAAGAAAGATAAATGAGTCGACAATCCGTACACAGTCTTCCATAGGTGTTTCCAAGCTGTCCGCACGTCTTCCGTCCCTTACGTCCCTCCTAACCTGTCTTAAATACTTCTCACCTTCTTCTTTAAATGGTTCTATCACCTCTAGCTCCTCTCTTCTCTTTTCCTTTTTGCCATTTGGCTTATGATTCATTATTAATACTTTCATTTCTTCACATAACCCTTCAGTTCATCCTTCTTTGGGCCATTGGGTCTGCATATTTTTAGTGCGCTTCGTCCAATTGTTTGAGACTTACAGAATTTTTTCCTTTACTATGGGTTTTTTTGCACAACTTTTTTCAGTCGGAGTCATGCTTTCACCTTCCTCACTCTGTTCAGGATCCCCATAAAATGATTTAGGTTTCACCTTTATTATCCTTTTAGACATTTTGCAAATAGAAGTCAATATCGGTCCTTTCTACCTTTTGTGTAATTGTCCTTTTTATTGTCATTGTTTATCATACAATGAAACTCTGTTTGGTGCAATCCCATTAGCAGGCTCTTAAAACATAATTCAGAAAAAAACATTCACTCATACTCTTCACACACTCATTCCTACTGTGTGGCGACCCCTGAAGGGAAAAGCCGAAAGAGGAAGAAAGAAAGAAAGAACACATATATATGGCTGAAATTAAAACAGAACAGCAATGTTGCACATAGGAAATAAGAGATTGCACAAAGTCCATGATGGAAACTATAAGGAACAGGTGGGGCATCATGCTTTCTGCAGTCTGTCCACCGCTCTAGGGAAAAAGCTGTTATACAGCCGATTAGTACGAGTCCTTATGGTTCTTAACCGGCCTGAAGGGAGAGTGGTTAAAACAAAGAGTATCCTGGGTGTGAGACGTCATTCATTATTTTTGTGGCCTGTATAAAATGCAGCCCGCTTGACAACCCGCTGGAGATCCTTTTTTTCTGCAGCAGTGCGGCCAGAAAACCACAGCGCGCAGCAGTAAGTGAGGATGCTTTCAATAGTGCAACGATAGAAGTTGGTGAGAACGTCCCGAGGCAGATTATTACACTTGAGAGTCCTCAGAAAGAACATCCTCTTCTGAGCTTTCTTAATGATGTGGGAGGTGTTCAAGCTCCAGGTCAGGTCCTCCACGATATGTACCCCCAGGAATTTGAAGCTGTTTACCCCCTCCACCTCCTCCCCATTCACGAACAGTGCACTGTGGTCTGTCTTCCTGTTTCTCCTGAAATCAACTATAATTTCTTTAGTTTTTTGTTTGTGTTGAGGATAAGGTTATTGTCCCTGCACCAGGCTGGCAGGTTCTGAACCTCCACCCTATACGCATTTTCATTATTATTTCCTGTAAGTCCCACAATGGTTGTATCATCTGCAAATTTAATAAGGATGTTGGAGCTGTGAGAGGAGATGCAGTCGTAGGTGAAGAGTGAATAGAGGGCGGGGCTGAGAACACAGCCCTGAGGCACACCAGTGCTGAGGACCGTGGTGGAAGAGATGTAGTGGCCAATGCTGACATGCTGGGGTGTATTTGTGAGAAAATCTTTGATCCACAGACAGAGAGGAGTTCCTAGACCAAGTATGCGCAATTTCTCAATCACTTTGTTAGGGATGATGGAGTTAAAAGCAGAACTGTAATCAACAAACAACATTCTAACATAACTGTTGGGAGATTCCAAATGTTAAGCGTTGTATGTAATGCAATGGAGAGAGCATCATCTGTGGATCTATTGGTCCTATATGCAAACTGATGTTGGTCCAGGTCAGGAGAGATACAGGCTTTAATGTGGGGCAATACCAATCTCTCAAAGCATTTCATGACTTCTGGTGTGACAGCAACAGACCGGTAATCATTCAAGCTTGTGATAACTGAGGTTTTAGGTATGGGAGTGATTGTGGCAGTTTTTAAACAGACGGGAACTGTGGCTTGCAATAGTTACATATTAAATTTTTTTGTAAAAACTGTACTAAGCTGCTCTACACAGACCTTCAGCACTCGTCCTGAAACACCATCTGGTCCTGTTGCTTTTTTACAGTTTATTTTTTTAACTGCCCTCTTTACCTGGTAAGTCTGAAGAGTCAGTAGCTGGCCGCTCTCTAGAGGGGTGGTGTTACTATCTGGATCTGGTCCTCCGTTTAAGTTGAAGCCATCTTCAAAACGAGCAAAAAATGTGTTTCGTTGATCTGGGAGAGAGGGGTCGGCTGAGGAGAGCATGCTGTTGTTCAACTTGTTAATAATGTTTTTTTTATTCCTTTCCACATGGCACAGGGATTGTTGTTATTAAAGTTATCTCGAATACGCTGTTTACACTCCCTCTTTGCCAGTGTGATGCCTTTACGTAAGTTGGCCCTCGCTCTCCCATACTCCACTTTGTCTCCTGATCGTAATGCCATGTCCCGGGCTTGACACAGCTCTCTCACCTCACTGTTAAACCAGGGCTTCGGGTTAGGGAACACTCTGATTTGTTTTTCAGTTGTTACATTAGCAGTGCAGAAATTGATGTCGGAGAGGACTGTGATGGTATAGTGCTCAATGTCTGGGTGTCCAAAGAGCTCCCATAAGGTGTCCTCAAAGCAGTCCTGTAGGGCTGAACAGGCTTCTGCAGTCAAGACCTGCACTGCACTGGTTTGGTTCTGCTGGCCAAGGGCTTATAGGCTGGGATCAAGAGCAGAGAAAGATGGTCAGATAATCCCAAATGGATGCAGCTTGCACCTTATAGGCTCCAGGAATGTTAGCATAGACCTGATCCAAAGTTTTACTGTTGCGTGTTTTTAATGTCCACATACTTATACAACTTGGGTAGAACAGCTTTAATACCTGTACGATTAAAATCACCTGCCACAATAAACATGCTCTCTGGGTGCTTACAGATGGCCTCGTGCAGCTTCCCCATGGCTAACTTAGCATTAGCACGCGGGTGTACGTAGACAGCAGTGAGAAAAACAGCACGGGGTAGGAGTGGACGGTATAAACGGTATAAAAGGTATGCGATATAAATTTGGCCACCGATAGAGATTTTGATCATACCGGCATACCGCTGAAATTTCCGCTCCTCGCCCGCGAAAATGATGTAATCAAGTCGCGTCAAACGCGCGAAAACCACACCACGAGGCATTTGTTTTCGGAAAATGGAGAGAGAGTGTACGGAAGAGCAGCTCGTTAATAAGACCGGTGCAACGTCCATAATCTGGACATGGTTTGGATTTAGGGTCTCGGATACTGAGCAGAAAAACATAATCTGCAAAATATACGCTGTTGAATATGAGAGAAGCCAAAGAATGCGCCATTACTTTTCCAGCCTGGGCCCGTATGTTTCAACAAGGGAACCGCTCCGTCTGCCGCTCGCCACGCCACGTCAGATCGACGGATTTTTTATTTAATGGCAGAAATGATTAAGGATTCTTTATTTGCCACATGCTTAGTTCTACAGGCATAATGTGCTGAAATGAACACCTGGCTCCCTCGTGAGACTGTGCAAGTCATTGTAAATAAAAGTAAAACATTTGAGAAAGTAAATAAATAAAGCTGAGAACTAAGTTTTATATTTACATTTGAACGAAAGTTAAATGATAAGGACGTTGGGCCACTTTCACCTTGTGCAATTTTTTATGTTTTTTGGTCTAAAAAAAGTTAAGACATTTAAATAATATATATTTACATGGCTGTAGAACTGAAGAAAACTCAATAAGCTAATGTTTTACACAAACAAGAATTGTTACTTTAAAGTAAGTTATATTGAAATTTACAGATCTAATCATATACTGCAATATATACCGTCTATCGCCTAGGGCTCAAAATGTACCGCAATATGATTTTTTTGCCATATCGCACAGCCCTACGGGTAGATAGAAAGGCCGGCATTTGAGCGTTAAAAACTCCACTTCCGTACAACAATGTCTCTCAACGACTGTACAGTCTGTGCACCAGCTATTGTGGATGTAAACACTAGGGGTGTTGAAATGAATCACATAACCGATGCATGGCGATGCAGATGTGCACGATTCTGCATCGATGCAGCGGCAGCTCTTAATCGATTTTAACGGAGGTTTTCAACCGGCGATCCGCTGTCCCCTAGCGGTCTACGGCAGCATTGCTATTAATATTCCTATAGCTGCTAACCAAGGGAGAGCTCCGGGTCGCTGCGTCTACACGCGCCGCCATCTTTTCCTATCCTTTTTGTCTTTTCTCTTTATGTATTGTTATGATTATGATTATGATTGTTGTTGTTTATTTATTATTAGGATTGGCTTAGTTAAAGTCTCCTTTAACAGAGAAAAGTTTCCCTCTCTCTGTCCAGGCCCTTTCTTTATCTATCCCTATCTAAGTTCTGGGTGTAACGCCACTCCAATTAGGAATCGACTTTCTGGGCGTAACGCCAACTCTAGATGGGAGTCTCCGCCCTACACCTTTATCATTCACACCCCAACCCTGCTCAAGGACCAAAGACTCGTTGCTTTATTCTGAGTGCTCTTTATAAAACCCACAGAACTCACTTAACTACTGCATCTCTGACTGTTTCTCCTTTTTACCCAACAGCACACTGTGTTCTCCCGAAGCTCGATAACCACTGTGTAAGTATTTTCCCTTTCACAGCCGGCTGACGGATCGTCCAAAGACACTCGTCTCTGGGCACTCTTCTACTGTATATATCGTTAATTTAATGCATGATGACTCAAATAGCATGTCAAAACCTGTGCATCAATCTATTAGATCCTGTCTCCTCGTGGCTTCAGCAGGCACCTTAAAGCAGCGCCGCGACTCGCCGGCGAGAGGGAAAAGTGCTGAGCGCATGGGGATCGGGCTCTCAGATCATGCCCGGGCCTTTAACAGAACGAAAAAAAACCCACCCGTACTGCCCTTAACAAGAGCCGCTCCCAGGTGAGAGCTCACTAGGGCGATTCTGCTGAGCACACACACACTTTACCTTTCACAGCCGTTCACACATCAGACACATTCAAGCACTATCACACACAGCTCCACTTCTGCTTTTCCTCCAATCTCCGTTCACAGAGTCAAGCACACCAAATTACACTCTGCTGCTCAAACTTGCACAAGCACACTTACAAACAATCGCTGACACAACAGTCACAAATACACGAGGGAGGGGGAGAGAGAGAGTTTACAAACTACACACCGTGTGAGATAATCAGCCGCTTTTAACAGAGCGATCTATTCCTCACAGAGCAACACAACACATATTCAGCAAGACAGTATTTCACACGCCAGCCTTTTTATCTGCTTTTTCATCACAAAGCAATACAATATCACACCTCCAGCCCCAATTACTTTCCGTAATCGGGGAAGAATCTTACAGTAACACAACACAACACAAAATAACACACAGGTTAGGCAGTTTCTTTCAAACACAGCCCTAACGTCACAACTCCAGCCCCTATCACTTCTTGTAATCAATGTGGATTTTACGATTAACACACACAAAATGAACACACTTCCTGCCCTCACACTTCCCTAACTGACTAACTGACTCTGTTGCACCGCTGCACTTTAGGGTGTTTTCACATATGGTCCTCTTTAAAGGAACCGAACTCGCTCCTCTAGAAATGGTCCAAAAAGTGGACCAACAGAAAGGGAACTCGGGTCTCTTTACGTTCACACTGTGAGTTCGTCTGAAAGGGGACTCGCTCCTCTTTCTGCTCCACTTCAGCTCAGATGGGGCCTCACTCGTTTTTCGGTTCATACGTAATCCTTATGGAGCTCTCAGACCTTTACTGCTTTGCATTCTGGGTAGTTTTTTTTCTTCTTTGAACAAAAACTGTCGAAGCGAACCAGGAGCGCTTTGCGTTCAGAAGGCGCGAGTTAAACGAACCGCGCCGCGGACTTAAAGCGAACCGGACTGAGACCACCTCCCGATGTGGTCTCAGTTCGGTTCGTTTCAGAGGGGTCCGAGTTCGTTGGCGTGTTCACATATACATTAAAAATGCTGACTAATCGATCGGAGTTGGCTTTGAGGGCTGAAACGGACCAAGTGTGAAAACACCCTTACACATCACCGTCACGGTGATGCACTTTATTTTTGCTGCTATACAGACTATTACCTCCTCAAATGACACAACACTGCAAGAAATGGTTTTGCACTGCTGCCACTATTTGCACAAATATCGAACACTGAATGTATAAATGGACTGGATATAGAATTCTTTTCATACTGTAACTGTTTCTAACCTCCTGCACATCCAGTGTAAAAGTGTAAAAGTCAATTCCACATTCCACATCCAAAACCTCTATTTCTATTTCTAGTTCTAGTTCAAAGTTATATTTAATATTCAATGTCTAGTTTAAAATGTATATTTTGTCCTTTATTTATTATTGTTTATTCCATGTGCCTTAACTGTTCTTTGTTCCCTTTTTCCTACTGCACTGTTAAAGCTGGGGCTACGTGGTCTCGTCTCTCTGTGTATCTGTACAGTATATAGCAGAAGATGACAATCAAGTTTACTTTGACTGTTTTGTATATTTCTATATATTTTTAACTTCTGTGCAGCGGTTCTTCTCGGACTCAGCCCTTCACCTTCTTGTGAAGCGCGTCTACTAGCCTGCCCCACACACAAACCTCCAGCCCTCAGGCGAGGACGTGACGCGTGCCGCGCTCCCAGCAGGCTTTTCTGGCCGTTAACCCCTGAGGCCACTACACTAAAGCGTCTCAGGCCTTTGTGCACAAAGGGTTTTCTCTGACTGGTTTCAACCTACTGCTGTACTGTTTTAACTACGGCAATCACCTCTTTACATGAACACCTCTCCACACTTTATACAATGCGTGTTCAATTTCAAAGGCGTTTTCTCAGGTTAATGCACGGGTTAAACGAAAAGGAAGAGTTTAACATAACAACAGGAAAAGCTCTAGCAAAGTACAGTACAGTTTGTGAATGTATTATAAGATAAAGATTAAAAGCCAGCGTGAAAAGGGTTACAAGGACTATAGCAGTGTTTTTCCTTTCCCAGACTTTATCTTGTTTATACTGTGGTCAATCCAATCCACACTGGGACTTCTCTCAAAGCTGAGTTCATGGTTCCTCTAACACCCGTCAACTCCGACCTGAGTAGAATATTAATGCAAAGAGTCTTGCAGGTCTTCATCACTCATGCGCGTTGAAAAGCTGAGGTACCTGGATAAGCTAGTGAAAACCCAAACACATTTCAGCTGAACTCTGAGTGCAATGTTGAAACCAGCTGACTACCACCCTGGATCCATGAAGGTTTATTTTTTTCCCTGAAGAACCTTTGACCCGTAACAATATCAGTTTTATATACATTTTAACAAACACACCCTTAAGTGAAGAACACGACACAGTAACTATGGAAAAAAAATCGATGTGTCCAGTGACTCCAGCTGCTTTCTGGAACAATATTACTTGTAGAACACACTGGTTGACTCCAGCCATCCGCAGCAATCAGTTGGGCCGAACTTCAGCCACATTTTTATAGAAGTGCGTGTAACGTTTGATTTTTATCACCCATCCTCGGTAGGAGCTGTCGAGCCACAGGTACTCGGGCGACAGCACCTTGGTGGGCTTGTTGTGCAGTAGGTAATGGTTGAGGTGAGACTCCTCCTGCCACACCGCCTCAATCGAGTTAGCCCTGTCGATGTCCAGCTGCTGGCGGCACGTTTTAACCACTTTGTACACCTCTTCCACCAGTCCTCCGATCACGGCCCCGCCGTAGTAGAAGTCCCCCTGGCCGTAAGGGATGTAGGCGCGAGACTCGGGACGCCGCTCGTAGGTGAAAGCATCGCACGTCTCCGTATAAAAGCCGGAGTGCACCGCAGCGACCAGGCGGTCCAGCGTCTCGGCCCCCCAGTGACCGGTGAACTTGGTGTCCACGTCCAGGCAGAAGATGTAGTCCACCTTACCCACCAGACGGCCCTCGATGAGCTTCTCGATCATCTCCATCCTGCGTTGTGTGATCTCCTGCCAGCGAGTGGAACCGGAAATCTTCAGCGGTGTGATGTTCCGGCCTGGACCCAATGTTACCGCGGGAACCGCCTCCGGCTGGTCGGTAAGCACGTAGTAATGCACACGGTAACCCAACATGTAGTGCTGCTCCGCCGTTTCCAGAAAGTCCTTGAGGAAGCGCACATACCTGGTGGTAAAGAAACGTGTTTTTACTGAGAAATATCAGCTGATTAAATGACATGTGTCATTAATGACATATGAAAGCCGTTGGAGCGTCATCTCCTCCAGCTGCGTTGGGAAAGCTCTCCATGATGCTGCTGAGAGAATAACAAGAGTGTATAAAGAACACACACATTCACAACCAGATGAGCCAAAACATTATGAGCTCCTGTTTCACGTAGCATTGCTCCTCCACGTTAGGCATGGTTTCAAGTTTCAACATGGTTGAAAAAATACAGCTCACAAAACCACGAACATTTTCCATCATGCCATTTGCGTGGAACGAGCTGGTATTTCAAAGGAAGACACTACAGGACACCCTCAGGTCATGTGCAACGCAAGAAAAGATACTCTCTGAGATGAAAGATTTACAAAAAGAGGCAAATCTGCAAGAAAAAGGTCAGGTTTCATATCAGGTCGTGAGGAGACGTACTTGCCCACGGCGAAGACGGTGGTGGCCACGGTGATGTTGCGAGGTTTGTAGATAGCGTCAAGCAGAACCGTGTCAAACGTGTCCTGCCACACGATGGGGGCCAACCACGGGGTCACTGTCACCACGTCCTTTCTTCTGATGCACAGTATAATAATGATAATAAATAATGAAAGAAGCCAACAATCTGGACCGCTAATCTTCCACATAACGGTTACTTTAAATATCTTGAGGTTTCTGTTAATAAGTTCTCCCGTGTTCATGTCTCCTTAAAAACAAACTAGCACATGAAGACAAAAACAACAAAAAAATATCTCCTTCATAACCCTCAGCTCTAATATTCATAATAACTCTTACCCGTATAGCAGACTGGCCCGTGCGTGCGAAGGCCTAAAACACAGAAGGACGGCACAGGTCAGGGTGCACAACCACACGGCAGGTCAGGCTGCTTCCTTTGAGAAGTGTATTATTGTAGTTAAGAGGTCAGTGACACTGCGAGCCCGTCACTCACTGCTCTAATAATCTCTATTTAACCTCTAACCTCTGTACAAACTTTGACACCGAGGGTTCTCGGTTCCAGCAACGTTTTAGTGCCGGTGTAGAGAATATTTTGTGGCACCAGTACCTTTCTATTTGGGTGACTGTACTACAAAATGAGTTCCAGAAATTCTAAAATTGACCTGACCCAGAGCTGACCCGAGCATCGAACCTGCTTCTCGCTGTGGGGCGGCAGCGCTATAAGATAATCATGTCTGTATATACAGCGTCACATCAGCGCTTGTGTGTAAAATTGCAGGATAATTACGTATCGCAGTACCTTTGTTTTCCCAGCAACGTGTCCAAGCTGAAAGCAGAAGAGATGACACTCAGTGAGGGTGTTTGAGAAGGCAGTTGAGGGAGTAATGAAGGCTGTGTGTGTGTGTGTGTGTGTTATAGTACTGGAGACCAGCCGAGACCACAACTCTGACAACGTTACTATTAAAACTCTGAGACCGCCGCAGGTGTTTTATGCTGTTTGTTAATTAGTGCTTTAATGACTTTAATCCCTTTAACTTGCAGAAACGCCACACACACTGTCGGAATCACAAGACGCACCTTATACTCATGTGAAATTCTGCATGTGAAATTATTTCTGAATAATGCACGAAAACTGCATGAAAAGGTATTAATTACATTATTCAACTCTCATCATGCACAAAAATGTAGTTCTCGTCCAGAAATGCAATAAGCAGCTCATTTTATAGACCAAAATGAGTCCAAATCGGGCAGTTAGTGAGTAATCAATCCAGGAGAATGCATGGCTTGTTATGAAATAATTTTGTCCAGTATCCAGATGGATATCAAGCAGATAGTTTCCATCTGACACTAACCTTGTTGTTCTTCACAGCACTAAACCATAGAATGTCTCTGCATGAAAACAACTCTGCAACAGTGAGTCTGGTCTTGAGGAGCGTTCACTGTGGTTTGTTGAGTTTAACATGTGAGTGATCAGTGTTGATAACTGCTTCAGAGATGTGCTTTCCTCATTATAGATACGGAAGAGAGAAATGTTGAATAAACATCTTCAATGTTGCTCAGGCTTTGCACTTATTTGTCATGTGGTGGAAAACCTGCGTCGGTCTGGTCTCAGTTTCATCTCGGTCTCGCCCCGCCCTGGTCTTGGTTCAGTTGGTCTTCACCCCAGCTCTAGAGTGTGTGTGTGTGTGTGTGTGTGAAGTGTCACATCTATAAGCAGCAACAAACTCCATGTCAACCACAAAGTCCACAACACACCTGAACCAGGAAGACACGTGACCCACATAAATGCACCTGAGGAGAGAGAAGAGAAGTGGACTTTTACACTTTACTACATTTACTCAGCAAACACGTTGATCCTCACAATCCACCAGACACATGCAAGAAGACATTTTCAATTCATCATCAACTTCACTGCAAGACTGTTGTAATGAACTCATTTGCTCTGTGTGTTTCTACATGAACACAGTAAAGAAGAATCTGTTGGGAGTGAAGTGGGCTGCTGGGTTCAGATGGTAGGATGAGTTCAGAGTTAAAATTAGTTTAGAGTTAGGGTTAGGTTTGATTTTCCAACCGCTTCTAGAAATTAAACATAAACCAAATAATAATAATAATAATAATAACTGTATGAAACATGCATTTGTTATTTTCTCTTTGTTATTTTCTCTTTGTCTGCTGATCTCTAGCACATTGCTCATGCACACTGTAATTAACGCTGTATTCAAAAAAGCGTCTTAATTTCACCAGTTCTTTCATGAGTTCCAGTATACTGTGCTTGTTTCCAGTAATATGTAACATCCAGATAAATCAGATATAATATTCATGTTATAAAGTTAATAGTGAAACACAAAATTTCTTACACACAGTGATACAAAGCAAAAAACTAGACTTAAAATCATCTGAAGTAATTAGTAAATAGTTTGATTTAACATGAAACTTTACGGCAGCAGTTGATCCAGAAGGAAATGTGCTACTGTGTGTGTGTGTGTGTGTGTGCGTGCGGTGTATTAACACATTCATTCTTAAACACAGCTGTAGTTACAACTAACAGTCTGATGTTAATTTGTTATTTTACGTCGTCATTTTCATCTTCTGAGTGGAAAAGTTAAGTTGTAAAATGTGTCACTTATAAAAGTGTAAAGGTTTGTAGAAACTGCACATGTGATTATTTTAAGTTGAAGTAAACGAAAGAAGAATGCAACGTTTTATCCCTTCATTTCTACAGTGCACATGCTCCAGGCTTACAACAATAATTCTGCTCTTACGATGAGAGACACGTACCGCAGCAGCAACACTCCCACTCTTAACAAAGCCAACGCCTTTTTATGGGGCATGGTGCAGTAGTGTTGTGACTCGTTCTTGAACGAATAAAGCAACCCGCGTGCAGCTGTGTGTTGTAGAATTAACACGTTAATACGTGCGTACTGAGATACAGTGGGGGAAATAACTATTTGATCCCCTGCTTATTTTATACGTTTGCCCACTTACAAAGAAATGAAAAGTCTCTCATTTTTATGGTAGTTTTACTTTAATGAAGAGAGACAGAATATCAACCAAAAATCCAGAAAAACACACTACATAAAAGTTATACATTAATTTGCATTTTATTGAGTGAAATACGTATTTGATCCCCTACAACCCAGCCTGAATTCTGGCTCCAGCAGGTTGAGTGTGGCCCACAGATTGCAATAAATCAATTACAGATGCACCTGATCTCATCTCGTTATGAGTATGAAGCACACCTGTCCACAGATTCAGCTTCTTCCATTACAACCTCTCCATCACCATGGGCAAGACTAAAGAGCTCTCAAAGGACGTCAGGGACAAGTTTGTAGACCTGCACAAGGCTGGAATGGGCTACAAGACACTCAGCAAGAAGCTTGGTGAGAATGTGACAACTGTTGGTGTGATTATTTGGAAATGGAATGAACATAAAATGACTATCAGTCGCCCTCGATCTGGAGCTCCATGGAAGATCTTGCCTCATGGGATGAGGAGGATCATGAGAAAGGTGAGGTTTCAGCCCACAACTACACGGGAGGAGCTTGTTAATGATCTGAAGGCAGCTGGGACCACAGTCACCAAGAACACCACTGGTAACACACTACGCTGTACTGGAGGCACATGTACAGGCCCATCTTAAGTTTGCCAATGAGCATCTAGAACATCTATCTCAGAGAATGCATGGGAGAAAGTGCTGTGGTCAGATGAGGCCAAAATCGAGCTCTTTGGTATCAACTCCAACCGCCATGTTTGGAGGAAGAAAAATACTGAGTATGACCCAAAGCACACCATCTCTACAGTGAAGCACGGAGGTGGAAACATTATGCTTTGGGGCTGTTTTTCAGCTAAAGGTAGAGGATGAATACACAGAATGAGGGGCCAATGGATGGGGCCATGTACCGTAAAATTTTGGACAAGAACCTTCTTCTCTCAGCCAGAACACCAAAGATGGGTCGTGGATGGGTTTTCCAGTATGACAACGACCCAAAACATAGAGCCGAGGCAACAAAGGAGTGGCTAAAGAAGAGGCACGTTAAGGTTATGGAGAGGCCTAGCCAGTCTCCAGACCTTAATCCTATCGAAAATCTGTGGAGGAACCTGAAGCTTCGAGTTGCATGCGGCAGACAAGAAACATAAAAGACTTAAAAGAGAGTTTAAAAACACAAAAGAGAGTTTCTGTGAAGAGGAGTGGACCAAAATCCCTCCTGAGATGTGTGCAAACCTGGTGACCAACTACAGGAAACGTCTTCCCGCTGTGCTTGCCAACAAGGAGGAGTTTCTATCCTCAGGCCATCCGTTTCCTTAACCAGGACATGCCTTTCTAGGTCTCAGTTCTTTATATGCTGCTAATACATACCTCGCTGTTACAATAACTTATACTGTACATGTCCATGCTATTACATGCTGCTATTACATACCTCATATCGTTGTTACGATAACTATACTGTAAATGTCCATGTTATTATATGCTGCTAATACATACCTCTTATTGTTATGATAACTATACTGTAAATGTCCATGTTATTACATGCTGCTAATACATACCTCTTATTGTTACGATAACTTATACTGGTTGCCACTTCATTGTCACATGCTCTACTCTGCTATGTACAATGCTGCAGCTGCACTTGGCACTTTAAAAAATCATCTCTTTGCACCTGTCCTGCCCTAACTTTATGTTCCTTATTGTATAATATATAGTTTTATTTTTTGTCCTGTTACCCCAGCCTCCGTATTTAAGTTAGTATTTATGTTTGTAAGTTTGTATTGCGTCTCTATCTTCCTTGTCTATTGCACAGTTAAAAGAGCGGATCAGGATACATTTCACTGCTTGTTGTACCTGTATAACTTGCACGTGACAAATAAAGAATCTTGAATCTTGAAGGGTTTCTCCACCAAGAACTAAGTTGTGTTTTGCTTGGGAATCAAATACTTATTTCTCTCAATAAAATGCAAATCAATGTATAACTTTTATGTAGTGTGTTTTTTCTGGATTTTTGGTTGATATTTTGTCTCTCTTCATTAAAATAAATCTATCATAAAAAGTAGAGACTGTTCATTTCTTTGTAAGTGAGCAAATTCACAAAATCAACAGGGGATCAAATAATTATTTCCCTTACTGTAGATACTGTAATTATATAATAATAATTATCCAAAAAATTTCTCCTTTAATGGCTAGAGCCCGATCGACCCCGGTAGCGGCGGCAGAATGGGAAGGCTTTAAATAGCGGGTAAACGTAAACAAACATATGTACGCGGCACATCAACGTCACCGATGGAATCTCGTGTAAAAATCTCAAACAACAAATTCCACCTAAACATAACACAATTCCAACACCAAACACATAAATAAACGAAGAAGAGAAACACTGCGTAGGTCTACGTGGAAGAAATATGGCTGTAGCATCTATACTACTATGGCTAACCATGCGTACCCCATATCATATGAAAGCACAGACTCCGCAGATTACGTAGATACTATGTTTTTTTTGGGGGGGGTTTTGGCGAGCATGATTTTTTTTCCATGTTTTGCTGTGTTGCATCTTCCTTTATTCTGACCCAGTAATATGGATGCTGATTCCACAGTAATCTCACAAAAGTAGAATATCGAGAAAAAGTTCAATATTTTTTGTCACTCATTTCAGAAAGTGAAACTCATATATTATATAGATTTATTACACATAAAGTGAAATATTTCAAGCCTTTATTTCATGTAATGTTGATGATTATGGCTTACAGATAATGAAAACCCAGTGTCTCAGAAAATTAAAATATTACATACAGTGCTATGCAAAAGTTTGGGCACCCCTGATAAAAATAACTGTATTAATTCATAACTTGCTAATTTTAACATATGTGACCCTCCACGGCAAAACCAGTCGCTTGTTGCAAATGTTCAAAATTGAGTTATGTTTTCATGAAAGGGCATAAATCAAGCTTCAAAACGATACCTATATGGAGTGAATGGGACGACATATGACTGAGATATCAACATTCAAAGGAGTCGGGTTTCTCCTGTCACGCCAAGTGAGAAACGGAGAAATCTGCCTTTGAAGTTGACTATCGCCGTAGCACTCACAGACGCTTGGTGCGGTCGCAGCTACGTTTGCATTTACGGTAGCCTACGCTGCATTCACAGCCACACGGATAGTCTACCTGCGTTAGGTTAACTGAACTCGGGAGACGAAGATGGATTCAGGAGAAATATCTTCACGCTAGTCAACCAGTGGATTTAGCGTAAATATTGGAGTAGAGCGGTCAAAACACAAACTTTTAACATTCTGCTGGAATTGAATTCCTCACCTCAAGAAAGTCACGTTTTTAGGATGGAAAGGGTAAGTTTTTCAGCCAAATTTATTCACAACAGTACAGTATAGACCTTCCACTGTTTCAAAACACTAAAAACTAAAAATCCAACATTTTACCCCACGCAACATAAACGCTCGTTTTTCTCGGAAACCTCCGGTGTGACAAGTGACTGGTTTTGCCGTGGAGGGTCAGATATTTGATAACTTATGGAAACAGCAACAATTCAGTAGTGAAGTATTTTTTATTGGACCAACAGAAACAATGTAATGCTCATTTAAACAAAAATAGGCAGGTGCATAAATTTGGGCACCCCAAAGGAATAATCCCATTAATATTTGGTAGAGCCTCCTTTTGCTGAAATAACAGCCTGTAGACGCCTCCTATAGCCACTCACAAGTCCCTGAATTCTGGCTGCTGGTATTTTGGACCATTCTTCCAAAATGCCTCCAGTTCAGTCAGGTTCGATGGCTTCCGGGCATGGACAGCCTGCTTTTCAGTGATGTTCAGGTCTGGGGACTGGGCTGGCCATTCAAGAACATTGTACTTGTGCCCCTGCATGAATTCCTT
The DNA here is from genome assembly GCA_032718565.1 of Distichodus sexfasciatus. Classification (NCBI taxonomy): domain Eukaryota; kingdom Metazoa; phylum Chordata; class Actinopteri; order Characiformes; family Distichodontidae; genus Distichodus; species Distichodus sexfasciatus. Next base: position 63,836 of record JAVGVS010000427.1, on the reverse strand, counting down.
AGTAGATTTTGAGCGGTGCTTTGGATCATTGTCGTGCTGAAACATCCAACCCCGGCGTGACTTCAACTTTGTGACTGACTCTAGAACATTCTTTTCAAGAATCTGCTGATATTGGGTGGACTCCCTGCAGCCCTCAACTTTAACAAGGTTTCCAGTACCTGTGCTAGCCACACAGCCCCATAACATGATGAACCCTCCACCAAATTTTACTGTTGGCAGCAAGTTCTTCTCCTGGAAAGCTGTGTGTTTTTTTCACCATGCATAGCACCTCTGGTTATGACCAAATAACTCCATCTTAGCCTCATCTGTCCACAGTATGTTTTTCCAGAATATTTCTGGTTTGTCCAGATGCTCTTTTGCATACCTCATGCGGCTCTTCTTTTTGCACATCACCCTCCACTGAGCTGTTCCTGGTAAAGTGCGCTGGACTGTGTAGTGATGTACAATGACACCATCAGCAGCCAGATGTTGTTGCAGCTCTCTGGAGGTGGTCTGTGGTTTGTCTGTGACAATTCTAACCAGTCTTTGCCTGTGCCTTTGAGATATTTTTCTTGACCTATGACATCTTTTCTTCACAAGGACTGTTCCTGTGGCCTTCCGTTTCCTAACTACATCTCTGATTGTTGAGACAGACAGATAATCTTTTGTACCCTTCTCCTAATTCATAAAAATGCATTATCTTAGTTTTTAAGTCAGTAGAGAGTTCTTTAAAGGTTCCCATGTTGCCACTCTATAAGAGGAAACCAAGGACAAGCACCACTAGCAATTTATACATATTTTTATATTTTCATATTTATATTTTGATTGGTTGCAGTTGTCTTTGTAGTTTAAGGTCTAATGAGCTAATCAAAGCAATTTACTGCTGCAAATGATAAACATCCGCTTGTCTTTATATCTTTAGAAAAAAACCCCATCTTGCTGTGATCATCTCTTATGAAGATCATCTCTTATTATCATGCAACCTTGGAGGGGTGCCCAAACTTTTGCATATCACTGTAAGATCAATAAAAAAGGATATTTTTAACAGAAATGTCAGGCTTCTGAAAAGTTCATTTCTATGCACTCAATACTTGGTTGACCCTCCTTTTGCATGAATTACTGCATCAATGTGGCGTGGCATGGAGGCGGTCCACCTGTGGCACTGCTGAGGTGTAATAGAAGCCCAGGTTGTTTGATAGCGGCCTTCAGGTCATCTGCATTGTTGGATTTCTCTAGTTTCTGTGCAGGTGATAGGAGATTCAGCCCAAAAGGGCTTCGCTCCAAATTGTAAATCGGACCTGTAATATGTACTAACATCTAACAGGAAAAGTTAAAACAACAGAAAATCATACCCAGCCGCAAAATCCTGTGTGCACATAGGCCTGCTGCTGAAAGGTCAGCAGTGGGGGGGCGAAAAGCCTGCAGTTGACAGGTCATGTGTGTATCTCGTCCGCTTGCTATACGTAAAGTACTGGTTCACTAAAGTGTAGAGTTTGGTGAGCAGCAGGGCTTGCGATAGTAAGGGCTGCGGGGTGGAGATTACAGGCAGCGCTAGCGAGTTTTGGTTATTTTCTAGTTATTGAGAATCCCTGCCCATTTACATAGAAGTGAATGCTCTGTAGGGGCAGCGTGGAGGGTACTAGAGGTTAGGGTGTGAAGGGCTGATAAGAGGTACGCTTCAAGAGATTGAAGGGCAGACCCAACGTATCACTTCAGGAAACCTTTGGAATTTGTGTTCAATTGTGTGAATATTGTTTTATGAGCTTGTTTTAAGCGTGAAATGAGCTGTGAGGAATTTCTTATGAAACATCTCTGTGTCTGTGATTTTGTGACTTGCATTAAGTGTATGCTTGTATAACTCTGTGTGTGTGTGGCAAATAAAAGTACAGATTAATGTTTGAGGCAATTCTGTGCATATTGATAGGGCATTCAAGAAGGGTACAAGTGTGTAAGTATTGTGGGTATCGAGCAACAGGAGAGCGTACAGCATTGATGATAGTAAAAGTAAGAAAAGAGGAGGAAAGCGAATAACAAAAAAAAAAATATATATATAATAAGAATATAAAAGAGTGAAAAGCACTTATTATAGAATATTCATAATAAAGAATGTTTGATATAAGAAACATAAATATTGTATAAGTGTCACTGGGAAGTGAAATTGAGGTTTTATAAGTGATTGAGAATAAGTAGGTGCTCCTCTAAGAGTGCAAGGAGACTCCTGTGAGGAGCTGTATTAGTTTGGCAGAACGCCCAGAAACTTAGATAAGAAGAGGGCCGCTGGAGAGCAAACCGCAGATAGAGCGAAAAAGGGGGGAAAAAAAAAACAGGAAAAAAATAAATACAATAATAATAATATCATAATAAATAAATAAAAACCAACTAGGATAATACTAGTATTTTTGTCAAAATAAAATAATATGGTATGAATATACTAAGAATAACTTTTAAGTAAAATATAAAAGAGCTAAAGTCAAAATCAAGATAGTATTAAAAATTAAAGGTTTTACTTTTTGGTTAACTAGTAGAATTCAGACTAGGTGCCATGGTGTCAAAATTAGTTAAAATAAAGTCAAAATTAAAGCAGAAGAAAATAGAACAAGACATGGAATGTGAAAGTACACAGGATACTACTCTGGTAAATAAATTATGTGAAAAGAACCCTCTGTTAAAAGACAAAAATTTGCGGACAAGTAAGAAATGGGCAGAGTGTACAAAATTGTTGCAAACCAAGTGGCCTGTTGGAGGTTTCACTTCAGTAAATTTGTGTGAGGCTATGGAAATACTCATTTTAAATCATAAATCTGAAAAGAATAGTGAAAAATGGAAAAAGAAAAGAGAAGATGAGTTATTTAAAGAAGAGGGAGAGAACTTCTTAAAACAAGTCAGGAAAAAGAGGCAGGAGGTGAACGAGAGAGAGGAAGAGACAAGGACAAAGCTGGAAGAAATCAGTGATAATCCGCCGCCGTATGCAGGCCAACACCCTCTAGTTGAAGGAACAGCTAACATAAAAAGTGGAGTGAAAATGCAGGAAGACACAGAGCTTCTTTACCCTTCCGTATTGAAACTGAGGAATCAGGATTAGGAAGGGAGGGGGCAGTGTGACACACTGCAGAAGTGTCCAGAAGTGGATTTCTATAAAAGATTTAATGAAAAAAGAGCAGAGTGTCTGCGCTATAAAGAGGCTGTTGCAGAGTTTGATGAAAGAATAAATGAAACAGTAAGCAGAGTAGAGAAGCGAATGGAGCAGCTAGATGAGATACAAAAAAAGACATCATGAACAAGATGAAGATTATAGAGAAGCCAGTACTAGAGACAGGAGAGAAGTAAGTCTAGCAGATGAGGAAACAGAAGAAATAGAAAGACAGGTTAAAGAATTGACCAAGAGTTATGAAGAAAAAGAAGAGAATAGGAGAAGGCTGAGAGATAGGAGAACACTCAGTCTTTCAAAAAGGTAACACCCCCAAATGCCTATTCTAGTGAGAGGAAGACAGCCACAATATATTCCACGGCAACAAAAAGACCTGAAGGGGTTGGTCGCGAGTTTGCCCAACATCCATGAGGGGGCCCCAAAATGGATAATTATTCAAGTCTTCAGCCAGCCCCCTAGAGGTGGGGGCTACAGAGGCAAGCAACGACAAGGACAGCACTCAAGGTTATTAGAGATGCCCAGAGAATCCTATAGGGGAGGGTCAGCTCTTATTGGCAAGTAAAGGAGCAGACACAGAACCGATGCTGCAGGTTCTTATTGAAGGGAAACCAGTAAACATGATGGTTGACACTGGAGCTTGCTACACTTGTGTTAATTCAAATTTTGTTACACACCTCCCCAGGTCAGGTAAATTTGCCAAGACGATAGGATTCTCGGGACAAATGCAGCTTATACCTATGACAGCTCCAGTTAATTTAACCGTACAAAATCAAACAGTGAAAGTTCCAATTCTAATCTCAGATCAAACGCCACTAAATTTACTAGGAAGAAATGCGCTGTGTCAATTAGGACTTCAAATTCAGTGTACACCTGATGGAGTGTATGTAGATGAATCAGCAATCAGACAGATGAGTGTACTAACCAAAAAGGAAGCAAATGTCTATTGGTTAGGAGGAGAAGGAGTAGACAGCCAAGTACAGGAAGTAATGAACAAATGGGGAAAATGGATTATAGTGCAGGGACCCCTCTCAAGATGTCCTAAATTACCTTACCATTGTACAATGAGATATGATGAACAACAAGATTCCAAGTTCGAGAAGTCAAGGCAGGAATAAACAAAGGGCAAGACCGTTGAGTTGTGCTCACAATACTATGTAATAGGGCAGGAAGGTGTGGCGCTATAAGTAGACAATAATGAGTTTATTCAGAAACGGTACAAGGTAGAAAATGCTAGCCCACATATTACCTTGTTAATCAACGAAGGGTATGAAGCACGTGATCTCGGGCAAATGATGAAAAGGGCAGAGAAGACAGAGTGGAGAGCTACGGCTAATCCATTAATATATTACAGAGATGAAAGGATGCTGAAAGTTCTTTGTGGCACCACAAGTTTAGCAGTACCACAAGAAATCATAGTATCAAAAGATAAACCAGAAGGGACCAGTGAGCAACTCAATAACTCATGGGTCTCAGATGACTCATTGCGTCAGGAAATGGTAGAACAAGTATTGTGATCAAAACATGATACAGATGTTGAATTGGTAAAGGTAGCCAGCCCAATAAATATTAACTTAAAGCCTGATGTACGTTTACCTAGGCGTGCACAATATCCATTGAGGCCAGAAGCAGAGAAGGGTATCAAAAAAAATCATACAGGGGCTATTAGCGGCTGGAGTGTTGGAAGAAATGTATAGTCCTTGTAACACTCCAATCTTGCCTATTTGTAAAGCAGACCAATCCAAATGGAGGTTAGTACATGATCTCAGAGCAGTAAATGAGGTAGTTGAAGATAAGCAAGCAGAAGTACCCAATCCTCACACATTACTTACTAACATACCTCCTGATGCTAAGTATTTTACTGTACTTGTGTTGTGCATTTTTCAGTATTCCATTGGCTAAGGACTCAAGGTATTTGTTTGCTTTCACATACCGAGGGAAGCTATTTTGAAGGAAAGCCCCATGAATGTGTGGCTGAGTCACTGACACTTTCTAAACTCAGACCTGATTTAGAATCACACCCCATATCAGAAGCACAAATAACTTACTTTGTGGATGGTTCATGCTTTAGAGATTTTTGGGAAATCATGCAAGATATGCAGTAGTTGAGAAAAGAGAAGAAAACAATTTTGTGACAGTTAAAACTGAACATTGCCCACAACCATGTTCTGCTCAATTAGCAGAACTAAAGGCATTGACGGAAGCCTGTAAGCTAGCCGACGGAAACGTGGCTAATATATTTACAGATTCAGCATATGCACATGGTGTTTGTCATCTGTTTGGATCAGTATGGAAGCAAAGGGGTTTTAAGAAGTCAGATGGTACTCCAATACAACATTTGAGCCAAATACTTGAGTTAATCTCAGCAATGATGTTACCAAGAAGATTGGCAATAATCAAGTGCCAAGGTCATAAAAAAGGGAATGACTACGTGATTACAGGAAACAATGTGGCAGATGAAGCTGCGAAGAGTGCTTCGAGATGTAAAGTTGCAGTCATAGCTCCAGTAGTTTCAGTAGTTCCAATAATGACGATGGATGAGATAATTGCAATACACTGAAAGAGCATCTCCGTATGAGAAAAACACATGGCTACAAAGGGGAGCTAAACAGGATGGTAACAGGTTGTGGAGAAACCATGAAGGACTAATAATTGCTCCAATTACCTTGCTGAATATTTTGATTTTCCGATGCCCATGGATTGGATCATTGCGCAAGAGGAGAAGTAATGAGGAAAATTAAGAAGCAGGGATACTGGTCCTCATATCTACAGACATCAGTGGACGATGCCCTAGGCAGATGTGATATATGTGCTCAAAATAACGTAAGAAAAGGAATAACAGTTCCAGCAGGGCACATACCTGTTCCTGATGGACCATTTCGGCATCTGCTTATAGATTACATGGACATAATTAAGAGAGTGTGCAATTACAGGTACGTGTTGGTAGTAATTGATCACTTCAGCAGGTGGGTTGAAGCAACACCTTCCAAGGACCAAGGACCGGAGACCGTAGTAAAGTTTCTAACAAGAGAAGTGATCCCAAGATTTGGAATTCCGTCTGAAATAAGCTCAGACAATGGCTCTGCGTTTATACAGCGTACAGTGAAGAAGGTCTTGCAATAGTTACGGATCAAACAGAGATTGGGATGTGTATATCACCCCCAATCTCAGGGCATGGTTGAAAGAGCGAATGGAACATTGAAAGCCAAGTTAAATAAAATTTGTGCCGAAACAAGGTTGAATTGGGTAGATGCACTACCTTTAGCACTAATGCACTATCGCATGCAGGAAAATAGAATCACGCATCTAACACCGCATGAAATGCTCACGGGTCGACCCATGCCAATTCCATTTTTAAGGGAACAAGGTCCTGCTCTTAAGCAGTTGCAACAGGAATTAAAGGCGTATATCAAGCAACTCACCTCGGAACTCAACTCAACTCAGAGCTGGAACCAAAACTCAATTCAAGAAGTGGTCCTCATGAGTGGTTCTCATAAGCAGACAGCTAGCTCCCCCGCCCAGCCAGAAAACTCCTAGCGGTTTTGTACCGCTATATTATACTTTGGTTTAAAATAAAAGCATTTACTATGTTAAACTTTGGCTAAATTCATTATATTGGTGTCATTTTATGCAATATAGGGCCGAATTCATAATTTATACTGTGATTTAGAGGAAATTTCAAGGTATTGAGATATATATTGTGTATCGTGATATAGTTTAAAAATATCGCGATATTATTTTTATGCCATATCGCCCAGCCCTATTTCCAATATTGAACTTTTTCACGATATTCTAATTTTCTGAGACACTGAATGTTGGGTTTTCATTATCTGTAAGCCATAATCATCAAGATTACAAGAAATAAAGTCTTGAAATATTTCACTCTATGTGTAATGAATCTATATGAGTTTCACTTTCTGAAACGAGTGACAAAAAATATTGAACTTTTTCCACCATATTCAAATTTTTTGAGCTGTTCCTGTATAATGATACCAAAAGCATAAAAATAGACACTGTGGTTGCTGAGATATACACATTTTATTTTGGGTATAATTTTTTAGAGCAAAATCTGTAAAACAGTCTCAGGGCTTAACAGGTTAAGAACACAACTAAATCCAGGGTTGATGGTGTTTATGATTGTGCAGCAGATGATTATGGTGCTGCTACCACGGCAACCCCGCCTTCATGTTATCGTGAACTCTGGACTTATGTTCCGGATGCATTACTAACTACTTTGCAAACTGACGCAGTAGAATTCTGGCAGAATGTTATCTGATGTATGTATAGCTACTGCATCTCTCTTTTGATGATTTTAGCTCCTCCGTGTCTGTTTGATCAGATGCTGTTGGTTTTGTTTGTAGCTCCCATTAGGACTCGCTTGATGTTACTCTACTTGGTTAAAGACACAGACTCCACAGTTTCTCTTGGTGCAGTTACAGTCAGGTTCAGGGCTGTAATATGATAACTCAAGCAGACAAAGAAAATCATGAAAAATATTTCCCTCACACGTTATTGCATGCCCGTTGGTGCAAAACATTTTTACAACATGGTTTTATAAAAAAGTAGAAAAGTAAACATTATTATTATTATTATTATTATTATTATTATTATTATTATTATTATTATTATTATTATTATTATTATTATTAAAGAAGTTCTGGGACATTATCAGAGGTTCTGGAGTCACAAGAAAAGTTCAAATAATCATGAACAGAAAAATAAAGTCATGCAAGAGGTATAAAAACCTGATGTAAATCAAATAAATAGAGTGAAATCACCCGAATAAAGACATATTCAAGACCTTCTTTATGAGATTAATTCTGAGTAAAAACAGATAAAAAAGAATTCAAGTTGGAGTAAGTGAACCCGACGACACCTATCATAGCCCAACAGGAAGCATTCACACTCACAAGCTAAGAACACAAACTACTGTTCCATCATACAAACACGACTTCCACAGCAGTTTAACACTCTCATATGATCTTACTGCATCAAGGAGACGCTAAAAACCTCGCTCTACCATGATTTTAGCAAAAAAGTATGTGCTAAAAGCACAGTTGGCATTTTTCAGTATTCGTACAATTTCGTGTTCAACTGCAGCCAGGACTTTCGGAAAGAAGAGGGGGAAATGTTCTGTTGAGACTTGTTTGATTTCGCACATTTCGCAGCAGTAGCGTACTACACCAAAACACTGACTTTTTAATGGTACTCTGTTATAAAGACGATATTTTATTCATCCTCTTCACTTACATATTTCCCTTGCAGAAAAGCTGAGCGGATGGGCGAAGACTCTAAACTTGAAATTCACTATAGCATCTATAAAGACAGCCTTCATGCTTTCAATGTGAACTAGTCACAGCAAGACAGAAGTTCTTTTTTTCAAACCTTATAAACAGTAAACATAAACAACACTCGTGACTCTTAATACTGTTGAGAGGACTAACAACCCCCTTAAGTCAGATTCCCAGTGAAATGCTCTGACAGTAAAATGCAATGGATTCTTTGGCCTCCTTCTTTTCAGAGAAGATCATTAATATCAGAAGCAGCATTAGCACATCCTCAAGTTATGCTGTCACACAGATTCGACCGCAATTTCAAAAAGAAGTCACTTTGGTCTGTTTTGAAGCAATCGAGAAGCAAAACTTTGGAAGAAATAGTGCAGCACCTTAACTCTCAACCTGCAACCTGACACTTCCCACATCTTTTTTTCAAAAGTGTGTTTAACTGTTTAGAAGCAGATCTCCTAGAAGTGGTGAACACTCTCTTCTTCTGGGACTTTTTCCAACTCCTGGAACTGCAGTTGCTAAGCCCCTTCTGAAAAAAGAGCAATCTTGATAACACCATATTGAGCAACTATAGGACCAATATCTAATCTTCCTTTATAGGCAAGATTATTGAAAAGGTAGAAGCTTAAATCAGTTAGTCAAACTACTTCAACTTAAATGAGCCACCTGGGACAATTTTTCCTGTAATCACAGCACAGAGACAGCACTCAAGAAGATAATAAATGATATTCGCCTAAATTCTGATTCTGCAAAGTATCAGTGCTGGAGTACTACTAGATCTTTAGTGCTGCTTGACACTGTCGATCATAACATTCTTCTAGAGACTCGGAAAAACTGGGTCGGGCTTTCTGGGATGGTTTCTACCCGTCTAGGTCATACTTTAGAAGGGAGAGGCTATTATGTGAGTATAGGAGAACATAAGTCTATGGACGCTCATGACATGCGGAGTCCATCAAGGCTCAATTCTTGCTCGCTCTTGTTTAGCCTGTATATGCTCCCACTAAGTCAAATAATGAGAAAGAACTAAATTGCCCATCACAGCTTGCGTTGATGATACTCCAGATTTACCTAGCCTTATCGCCAAATGACTACAGCCCCATTGCCCCTGCTAAATGCATCGATGAAATTAATAGTTGGATGTGCTAGAACTTCCTTCAGTTAAAACAAGGAGAAAACTGAAGTCATTGCATCGGAAGCAAAGAGGAAGTTCTATGTGAATGCGCATCTTTGATGCTAGGGGTCAAAACAACTAAAACCAAGTTTACTAGGAATCTTGTGTGATTATGAGTCAGACCTTAGTTTCAGTAGTCATGTCAAAGCAGTAACTATCATCTCAAAAACATTGCAAGAATTAGATGTTTTGTTTCCAGCCAAGATTCTGGAGAAACTTTGTTCATGCCTTTATCACAAGCAGGGTGGATTATTGTACGGTCTCTCACTGCCTTCCCTAAAAAAACCATTAGACAGCTGCAGCCTGGCCCAGAACGCTGTTGCCAGGATTCTGACCAGAACCAGAAAATCTGAGCATATCACACCAGTCCTCAGGTCCCTTTCCTACACTGGCTTCCAGTTACATTAGAATTGATTTGAAAAGTACTTTTACTGACATATATATAACCACTCAATGGCCTAGACCCAACACATTGCAGACATGCTCACTCGAATATATAAACTCAATAGACCGCCCCAGATCATTAGGATCGAGTCAGTTAGAAAACACCAAGGTTCACACAACAAGGAACTGCTGCTAGCTATTATGTCTGCGAGTTGAATCAGCTTCCAGAAGAGATCAAAATGTTCCAAAAACATTAGCTACATTTAAATCTAGACTCAAACTCATCTGTTTATATTGCATTTACCGAATGAGCACTGTAAGTCATCCTAACTGATTGGGTGAATTTCTGTTTTTAAACTGTCTTAAATTTATTTTCAATCCATTTAAAAATCATTTTAAAATCATTATATCAATCAGTTTTTATATATTTTTTGTTTTATTGTTGTGATCATTGTTTTATGTCTCTACTTGCTTTTTTGTGATTATTATTTTAAGCATGATTATTCTACTCCTTATGTAAAGCACTTTGAATTACCTCTGTGTATGAAATGTGCTATATAAATAAACTTGCCTTGCCTTGTTTCTATGGAGGGAAATAGGAGGCTAAAATTAAATATATGCTGTCAATAACAATATTAAATGTGTCACACTGTTTAAATGTTATAACGATAAATACTAAATAAACATTTTAAAATGGTAATAAAATTAATTTCACTAGTCCGTGAATAATGGATCAATATCGTCGTTGAAATAGATGTTTTGATATTTATGATAATCAAGAAGAGGAAAGTTGACAGACACATGACAAAACTCCAAAACGCCATTGAGCGTTGAGAGAAGGCGAATTTAATAGAAGCTCTGGGCGAAGAACTCGCTATTGCAGCCAGTTGCTGCATCTGCATACCTATAGTATAGCTCAACTTTTCTCTTCTTTTGATTATCATAGGTAGTAAAGTCATCTATTGTCTCAAGTATGACGGGCCGCATATTGATCCATTATTCTGGGGATCTGGTTTGTTTGAATTAGCTGTACCGAGTAACCAATCAGATGTTACGCTGGTTGATTTGCACTAAGAGTGACAGATACAATTAATTAATGTTTCGCTGCGTCTTTGCTGCACATCATGAATTTATTTTATCTGTCAGTATCTCCCATCAAAGTCAGAGGGCGGGACAAACGCCTTATCTACTCAAAACGATTGGCTGTCTTGAGTAGATCAGTGTTTGTTACTCAAGATGATTGGCTGTCTTGAGTAGATCAGCCGCTTTGTTACTAAGGATGATTGGCTGTCTGAGTAGATTAGCGTTTGTTCCGCATCGACAGATAAAATTAATTCATGATGTGCGGAACGTCACAATGAAATACATAGTGAAATAATTATATATTGCACATTTAATTAACAATGCTTTTTATTTCCAATTTTAAATAATTCATGACACATTTAAGTAACTAACGTTTTTATTTCCCATTTTAAATAATTCATGACACATTTAAGTAATTATATTTTTATTTCCCATTTTAAATAATTAAAGCCACATTTAATTAATTATATTTGTATTTCCCATTTTAAATAATTAAAGCCACATTTAATTAATGACGTTTTTGATACCATTTTAAATATTTAATGATTACATTTAAGTAATTATTTATCGCGAGAGTTTCCTATTTTAAATAATTAATGACACATTTAATTATTTAATTATTGACATATTTATATATTTAATTTTGGCACTCCTAGCCCTCCATATATGTTTCAGGACTGGAGTTGGTTCACTAGAGATTGCACTACATGTTGTATCATGGACTATGTGAGAAATATGATTTATCAGAAATGTTGTCGTTAGAGTTTATAACCAAGTCACGTCAGTGTTAGTTGAGTATTGCAGGACTACTTTAAAAACACTCGATTTTAACGGAATATTTTTCCAGAATTGTCATGGCGAGGTTTCTGCCTGCTTGTGACTTGTAACGACTAGACACACCGTATAAATATTCACACTTATGAACGTCATCAATAGCAGTACCGAACATTCAAGGTGTTTACTTTTATCACTTTTACAAACTGCAACAAGAACAACAACAGCAGCAACAAACTGCGGTTACTTTACTTACCTAACTCAGCAGAAGTCCCACTAGAAGCAAGGACAAAAAGAACCATTTTCTCTCTAAGCGCATTCTGCTTCAGCTCCACATGCATCAACGAGAAGAACTTTCCTCAGCAAAGTGAGCGTTTTCCCCTTTATCATGTGGTGAACCTGTGCACAGACGCAACACTGAGCTGTAAGGTGATTTTTGAGGCAGGAGGAATTGCTAAACGCGAGCTCTGGAACACTCTTCAGCCCTACCCCATGAACTGACGTTTATCACGTACCTCTCCAAGTAAATCAGCTTTTCAATACACTTGTTATGTTGTGATGCCATGCTGTTTCTGTTCAGTCTGGAAAGTTAAAACGAGATGAGGTCGAGCAACACTCACAGAAATAAAAACAACAATTCTAAATAGAGCAAAAAGAAAAGTAAAAATATAGCCACATGTAATACGAGGGGTCCAAGCATAGTTAGCAATTAGCAGCACGGCTACAGCTTGTTCAGAAAGCCCTAGGAAAGCTGTCAGTGAGTCAGAACAAAAGCAAAAAACTCTGTTATGACATCAAGAGATGAGTTGACCAAAAATTATACTAATTTGTTATTGTCTATATCATTCATCATTAACTCATTAATAGTATGATAATATTCTAATATTCTCGGAGTTGTGGTCTCACAGAATTTATCTAGCTGCTTTATTACCCCCTAAAGGTCCCAAAGAATATGGTTTTTTCCATCTTTTGTTGAAATAATATTATGCAATCGCTAGTGAAGAGTTTCTCAGCATTCCTACTTTACCCTGAAAATTCCACCTTTTCATGCATTTACGGGTTCAGGCTGTACAATGAGGAAATAATAACACATTTTGTATGAGAAAATAAAAAATTACAAGTAACACAATGGTTGGACCCCAATAATGCTCACAAAATACAAAGAATTCAACAGGATTAGAGATAGCTACGCTTACTCCGCCTGCACCCACACGAGGAGGACGCTTCACAACCTTGGCGAACGTTCTAAAAGTTTTAAAGGTGATTTAATGTCCCGGAATCCTTTTATAGAACATTACACGCTCCTAAAACGCCTCTTTGCTGGTGAAAGTGCTGGTGCTCAATGTTCATTATGCTAATTTTTAGGGCTGCTCCATTTGGTTACTTTTTGGTCACATAAGAACGTTATAAAAAGGATATTTATCTCGACGCAACAGAACGCTCCCACATGGTCTTCTTTTTAGTCATATAATAACGCCTTTAATAATGGATTTTAGGAGGACGCCTTATATTGGTTATTTTATGGTCAAGCAAGAACGCTATAAAGAGGACATTCGGGACGTTAATAAGAACGCTCTCACATGGTCCTCTTTAGTCATATAATAACGCTCGCAATACAACTTTTAGGAGGACGTCTCTATATTGTTATTTTACTTGTCACATAAGAACGCTATAAAGAGGACATTCGGGACGTAAAATAAACGCTCCTCACATGGTCCTCTTTAGTCATATAATAACGCTCGCAATACGCACTTTTAGGAGATGCCTATATTGCTTATCTATATCACATATGAACGCTTTTATATATATATATATATTATTTGTGATAAAAACATCATATATTACTAATTATTTATTTATACATTTTTTTCTATTTAAGTAATCAACCAATTAAGGTATTCATTCATTCATTCATTTTCCAACCGCTGTAATCCCAACTGGGGTCGAGGGACGGGCAGTATTTTTTTTATTTGTAAATGCAATTTGTGAAAAAATTATGGTAGGCATGATTTCAATCACCTAAGCAGTAAACGCTTATAATTTGATTATTGAGGTCATCGATAATTCTCAAATTTGAAACGCCACTCTGATTGGCTGAGTAGTCATAACTCCACAACTCACTTGATTGGCCAAGCATTTGCTTAATCAGAATGTTTTTTCTTCACCGCTCTTGCTCAGCTACTCGTCTTGCACTAGTGGAAGATACGCTCGCCAGGCCGTTAATTTTTATGTTCATTTATGTATTTGCATGCGCCTAACATACTTCCAGTCAGCTTGTTAAAGTAGGTTAATGCTAAGTTATGTTCAGGAATTTCCTTCATGTTAGATTTTTTTTTGGTATTTTTTGGTATAACCTGCTGTGGCTAGTTATCTTGTAAAAACGTAGGCTCATTGGCTCTCCTCTGCTTCGTCATGTCTTCAAAATGTAGGCCTATGTGTTGTCCGCGGTAAGTGTTACTACTAATAGCTAAGGTATAAACAAAGACACTGAGTTTAGACAAAAGACACCATTGATTTTTTCTTACTTTTTTTGTCGCTTTTTCCAATAATGTAAGCTTTTTACAGTTGTCTTTCTATTTGGGCTGGTTTTGGTCCCCTTTGATTAGGAAGCCGTAATTAATTCTGTACTGCAGTGAATGCAATGTTTTACACATTCATACATTTTCTGTGCTTTCCAGACCCTCTTGAACTCCTGCCTCCTTTGTACAAGCTATGATGTCATCTCAGAAGGTAGGCTTATCTTGCAAAAGAGCTGTACCATGAAAGAAGTATATTGCTGACAGGCCAGAAAAATGGGATCAGATTCACATTGAAATTAGATTATTTTTAACAAGATGATTTTCACCTTAACACAATATTTTCATGTTATAACAAGATTTTTACATTAATAGGATATACAAAATAATGCTTTATAATAGGGAAACTTCTTGTTATACTGTTATGTTAAACCTAAGCATGAAGTAGTATAGAAATAATCAAATTGTATATATCGTTATTTAAGGATTAGTTCACCCCAGAATTAAAATTCAATACGATTCATCTCCATACATCCAAGATGTTCGCGTATTTCTTTCTTCAACAAAATAAATTAACACACGCGGACAAATGCTCTCTGAAAATCTTAATTTTTGACTGATGAAAGAAAAGACATGAACATCATTGATGACTTGGGGATGAATAAATTATCAGGAAATTTTTGATGGAGCGTGAACTAAACCTTACAATTTGTTAACATCCTATCAATTTTATCCAAAGAATATTAATGCCAATGAAAAACAAACAGTGAAAGTAGGCTATGCTAAAATCACATCATCTTGTGTAACATTTCAATTTAAAACAAATATAATACTTTTATAATGCAGAAGTTTAAATTCACTAAACTAAAAATGGCAGTGAATTAACACAGGCAATAATTCGATTAATTCGTATAATATTTTGATTTACCCCATTACTGCTATCATAAAAAAAAACTTGTGTAAATTTATACACAATTGTACTCCTATCCTCTGGCGCTTATTCATTTGGCACGATACATGCAGCATTGCTAATTCTCTGAAGTCTGAATCACATTCATAAGCCTCATCCATTTTGACAGTAAAATAGAAATATTTCTATGGCATTTACAGACGGAATATACCTGTGCACTTTGGGTTATGCACCTGAGGAAAGTAGCCTATCTCAAACACATTAAACTGTGCAAGTAGTGTCTCAGTCAGCAGCCAAGCATTTAAAAAATTGTTTTTAGACAAGAAGCTTTAAACCAGATGTTAACTATATCGTACTATTTATTTTAAAACTCTTAATATACATGTTTCATGTTTAGGACAAATTGATTATGCACAGTTCCCAGAATAAAATAAATGAGAAAGTATATATGTTCATCTTATTTGTTTGATTGGATTCGCTGGTCAACTTTCAGTGACTATTTGTTTTTACTTATCCAGAAATATTGAAAATTTAAAGGGTTACAGACTTCGCTACATCACTGTATACACCTGGAAAGTAATTAAAAGCAAAATAAAAAGTGAAGTGATTTGTAAACATGTTATTTTATGCTGGTTTTAGGCAGCAGGGGAACAGCTTGGGACATCTCTTGAAGATAGAGACAGTGCCTGATACATGCACACACACACAAGCACCATACACACACACTGTATATAGTATATAATTAACATAAAATGTCTTTAAGGTTACTGTATCCCGTTTTGATAAATGTGCTTTGTGTTTTCATAAGTACAGCTTCAAATTTGAATTAAACTGATTTGATTGAACTCTCTCTCTACCCCCTCTCCCTTATGCCTGATTAGGTCTCTGCAGACAAAGTACCAGTGTGAAAGAAGTGCTGCAGCAAATTGTAGATTGAGCCCCTGTGCTTCCTGTAATGTTACTAAAGGTCTTGGAAAAACATTCAGTAAATGTGATGGAAGGACCCAACAGAACCAGAAAATAACATTCTAGGTTGGTATCCCAGGTTTTGAAAATGTTAGAATGTAGAGAGACTTATAGGGAATATCCTATAGTAGTGGTCCCCAAGTCCCCAAGAACATCCTGAATGTTCTGGTGGTTGTTCCTAAATAACGTCTCTAACCCTTGAGAAGAACCACATCGGCGACCTTCTTAGAACGCTTCTGGGAACGCATAGGCAACGCCCTGACACCAGTGTGCACGTTTGGAGAACGCTAGGAACGCTAACTTTCAAAGCAAATATGGTCCCCTTAAACGCTTTCAAGAACGCCCTGAATGTTGTAGAAGGTCTCTAAATAACGCCCCCAACCCTTAAAGAACTCCACATCGTGACTGTCTTAGAACGCTTCTGGAGAACGCATTAGCAACGCCCTTAACACCAGACGTTTGAGAACGCTAGAACGCTAAAATTTCTAATAAAGCAGGTCCCCTTAAACGCTCAAGAACGCTTCCGGGAATGTTGCCAATCGCCCCCAAATAACGCCCCCAACCCTTTAAAGAACTCCACATCGTGACTGTCTTAGAAACGTTCCCAGAATCAAGCATTAGGCAACGCCCCATTAATTAGCGCGATTGTTTGAGAACGTTTGAACGTAAAAATTTCTAGCGGGTAGTTGAATGGATGCGGTTGGTCGTGATTCAAAGGGTGTTTAAGGTTTCATTCTCACAAGGTACAATTTTGGTAGGCTGGCGTTTGAAGTCCCAGCCTACTTAGGATCACATTGTGGAAAAGGTGAAAACTATTAATTGCACAAATCCACAACGTTGTTTTTCCTTGTGGTCACTTAATATGAAGTGGTGATGCCTCAGCTCGTGTGGCAGCTCTCAGCTCATGAACTGGAGATAAGGTTGATGTCTGTATTTACGCTGGTGTAGTTTGAATTGATCATCATCTGTTATTGTTTCACCCCGTCCTTTATCGTTCGATTTCTTCTTCTTTATTTAAGCCAGTTCGATCAGGGTTAGAATTGGGCTGATTCCTCATTATAACGTCTTCTACTACTAAATGCCGTATTCTACACCATTTTTCACCTGTGTGTTCTCTCAGCACCCGGGAGCAGGAGAGACAAGCCGATGCAGCTTAGGTTGGATGAACTTCAGTCTGGAATTTTGATTGCTTTTGACACTGTCAGTTTGAGTTTTTATTTGTCCTTCCTGCATTCTTGTCCTCCATTTTCCCACCAGCACAGAAACAAACACCACATGACAGACGTTTTCTAAAACAGACTTTATTGGAAATATTTTTGTTATGCAGAAGATAATTATTTAACAATTTATTTAAAGAGTATTCCATATTTTAATGATAAGCAGTGCTGTGTGTAATCCCCCACCAGTCCCATCTTCTCACTACATTTACAACATTTAACAAACGTTCTTATCCAGAGCGACTTCCATCTCCTAATGTCAGGCACAGTCTCCCTGCAGCAACTTGGGGTTAAAGGTCCTGCTCAGAGACCCAGTGGTGGTAGTGCTGGACGAGGATCTGAACCCATGACGTCTTGGTCTACAGACGAGTGTCCTAACCACTAGACCACCACTGTGTGTGTGTACATTTAGTTTGTACACTGGAAGTGAAAGGAAGAGCTTTGCATTAGCAGTACAAACAGTACAAACTGTAACAAAACCTTCTTGTTCCCTGATGTGTACAAATGGAATCCATCTGGACACAGAATAAAATTATTTCATAACGATTCATGCATTTTCCTATATTTTGAAGTTTTGCTAATTTTTGAGCATTTGGACAGATTTTGGCCTATAACAGATTTTTGACTCATTTCTGGGAGAGAAGTACATTTTTGTCATGAAGGCACAATAGCGCTGTGGACCCGCGTCGGGAATAAATAAATATCAAGTACACGTCTGTATTGTGAGTAGAACGCTGGTGGTTGTTATTTATCAGCTAAAATATAAGTTTTGTCTGTAATAAATGGGAAGATTGAACTGAACTGGAAGGTTGTAGTGAATGTTGGACTTCCCTGTGAGAGTCGTGAGCGCTAACAAACGCAGCACGTGTTTACATCATGAAAATTATCATTTATGCTCATGATTCCTCATGGTTCGAGGTCAAGTCTCAGAGAGTGTGACGTAATGAACCGCGATGCAAAATGTGGGAATCGTGGTGCAGGGTAATGAGAGAATGGTTAAGAAGTATATGGTTAAGAGTGCATAACGTGCATAACGTTGGAGGTGTAGAATTCTGATGGAACTGTTCAGTTGGAAGCGGTTTTCGATTCCCACCCCTAATAAAAACCTACAACTGGGGCTGCATGTTAAGGGTTGGGTCGAATTTCTTTATAGTTTTTAATGACCTGTGAGAAGCGAATGATTTTTATGTCTTCAGGTTTGGCCTTGGAGTTATGCCACAGGTACTCTGATGACAGCACTTTGGTGGGCTTGTTGTACAGGAAGTATCTGTTCAGGTGAGACTCCTCCTGCCACGCTGCCTCAATGGAATTGGCAGCATCGATGTCCAGATTGATACGGCAGATTTGTACCAGTTTGTACACTTCACTCACACGACCGCCGAACACTGCACCACCGTAGTAATAGTCACCTTCACTCTTGTGGATGTAGGCTCGAGACTTGGGGCGGCGCTCATACGGGAAATGTTCTCGCTGCGTACTGTAGTATTCCGGGTGAATCGTACTAACGATGCTGTCCAGCGTCTCGGCCCCCCAGTGACCGTAGAACTTGGCGTCAACGTCCAGGCAGAAGATGTAGTCCACCTTACCCGCCAGACGGCTCTCGATGAGCTTCTCGATCATCTCCATCCTGCGTAGTGTGATCTCCTGCCAGCGATTCGAACCGGAAATCTTTACCAGTGTGATGTTCCGGCCTGGACCCAATGTTACCGCAGGAACCGCCTCCGGCTGGTCGGTAAGCACGTAGTAATGCACACGGTAACCCAACATGTAGTGCTGCTCCGCCGTTTCCAGAAAGTCCTTGAGGAAGCGCACATACCTGGTGGTAAAGAAACGTGTTTTTACTGAGAAATATCAGCTGATTAAATGACATGAAAACATATGAAAGCCGTTGGAGCGTCATCTCCTCCAGCTGCGTTGGGAAAGCTCTCCATGATGCTGCTGAGAGAATAACAAGAGTGTATAAAGAACACACACATTCACAACCAGATGAGCCAAAACATTATGAGCTCCTGTTTCACGTAGCATTGCTCCTCCACGTTAGGCATGGTTTCAAGTTTCAACATGGTTGAAAAAATACAGCTCACAAAACCACGAACATTTTCCATCATGCCGTTTGCGTGGAACGAGCTGGTATTTCAAAGGAAGACACTACAGGAAACCCTCAGGTCATGTGCAACGCAAGAAAAGATACTCTCTGACATGAAAGATTTACAAAAAGAGGCAAATCTGCAAGAAAAAGGTCAGGTTTCATATCAGGTCGTGAACAGTGTTAATTTCGTTGACGAAACATTTTCGTCATAGTTTTAGTCAATGACCTTTTTTCTCTGACGGAAACGAGACTATAACTAAATAAAAAATATGCTCAAAGACTAAAACTATGACGAAAGTTATTGACATTTTCATCAACGAATAAAAGCGAGACTAAAATATTTGCCAAATACGAGATCCAATCAGAACAAGCGGGATGACCTGGAAAGACATCCAATCAGAACAAACTCCCGAGAGCGGTAAGACGGTAAAAACACAACGAACTTGAAGCGACACTTGCAACGAGTCATCCTGAAATCCATGCTAAGGTATATGGCGTCACATCAATGCCAAAACCAGAGTGCGCAAAATGGCTTGCTGCAAAAATTTCACGGGCGTAAATGTCAAAGTTGCAAGCGCAAAACTTGAGAGCGCAAAATTAATCGAATGCGCGGTTGTGATAATATTGCGCACAAACTGTATTTTTCGTCTCTCGAATGTCTTTTTTCCTCTCAATGTGTAAATGTCCTCATGCACAGTAGATTACCGACAAGCGGCTTTTTTGTTCGAGTGAGTTTTTTACGCGTGGTTTGAAAGGGGCGGAGTTTTGGCAGTTTCTGCCTGCGAATCCTATTGGCCAATGGCTCCTGGTTTTGTGACGGTACTGAGAAAATGGTAACATACCATTATAACATTTATGAGCGAGTGACAAAGGCGTTGGTTACTTTACCGTTTTGCGTGCTTGTTAAACGTGTAAGACCCAACTATTAAAATATTATCATAAGGTCGATAAACTATAACTTGCATTTAATCTACGTGTCGCCATTCCTCTTCCTTCCACATCTTTGGTTTTTCTGTAGGAACTTTCTTTAGCCAATCACAAAACCAGGAGTGATCAACCTAGTGCATAAGGAAGGTCATACGCATCTGGTTCAAACAGAACGAGTAAAATACTGTATATGCCAATGTGTATTGCACATTTAAACCTTAATACCATTCCCTAACAAATTGATAACATTTTTATTTCATCTTCAGAAATACAAGGGAAACTAAAACATGGATTGCCATTTACACTTTATATTTTAGCTGACTAAAACTATTATAGATTTAGTCAACTAAAATCCTATGATTTTTAGTCGACTAAAACTAGACAAAAACTAAAACAATTTAGATGACTAAATTATGACTAAAACTAAATGACATTTTTGTCAAAAGACTATGACTAAAACGAAATCAAAATTGCTGTCAAAATTAACACTGGTCGTGAGGAGACGTACTTGCCCACGGCGAAGACGGTGGTTGCCACGGTGATGTTGCGAGGTTTGTAGATAGCATCAAGCAGAACAGTGTCAAACGTGTCCTGCCACACGATGGGCACCAACCACGGGGTCACTGTCACCACGTCCTTTCTTCTGATGCACACACATACGCAGAAAGAAAGAGCCAAAGATTCAGTGTTACCCTAAAAAATCAGAAAATAAAAATAAAATAATAATGATGCTAAAATTCAGGATCTGTAATCGAAGTAATTTTGCCCATAATAGCGATTATAAATATTTCTTTTACTACGTTCTCTAGTTCATGTCATGACGCCTGGTGTGTTATAAGAAACAGAGGCAAAACTGCAGAGCATTTTCCAGAATTCATTTTAGAAAATAACTTAGACACACTGACCAAAACCAAACAGGAATCTTGAATCATGTAGCACGGGGATTAAATATGATGATGGACAAAGGACAAGGGGAAAAGGGAGAACTATATACTGAATAGTGATGTGTCTGAGAGCTGAAGCCGCTTTGGGTTTTTTCTATCTATATTTTTTCTGTAGAAGCTGCACATGATAGAGTAACGAGAGAGAGAGACAGAGAGAGAGAGAGAACTAAATAATTAAAAGTTTATTGTTATAGTTTATAGTTAAAATACATATCATCATTTGACTTTTTGTCAAATTGAGATGGGTATTTGTTTTTGTACTGTTTTTGTAGCGCTCTGTTCCATGTTGAGTATAAAGAGCCATATAAATAAATTACCATTTGATATATGTAGTAGTTCATTTTACACATAATAGTACATTATTTTTGGTAATAAATTAATTTAAGCAACAAAAAAGAAAGAGCTGGCTCTCTTAAAAGAGCAGGAATTCCCATCACTAGTAGCGGGAGTACCAGTTCAAACAAGGAGACCTAAAGAGCGTCAGCACGTCCAATCGCATAACTCCTAGTTCTGTATATAGGCAGTAAAACTGGCCTTCTTCTCTGCCACTACAGCTTTTCGGTTTCACCCGCCTCCTCCCCTCCACCACCTTCGGCTTCCCGTCTTAGTCCGGGGCAGGCTCCTTCGCCTTCCTGCCTGGTCTCCCAGCCAGATCTGCCGGCTTCAGAGACGAGGGAACCAACGACCAAGCGACGGGCTTCCTCCAAAACTGATCACATACACACTAAAGACAGCTTGTTTTTTGCCAAATAAAAATACTTGTCAATCTATAACTGAATGGTCTCCTTTGTTGAAATAATGAGGAAGTAACTGACTGAAGCAATGAAAACAGAGGTGCACACAATAACAAATCTGGATCCTTACAAAGAACCAATAGGAAACAACGAGGAGGGGGGACTAGGACATGACACTGATGGCAACAGGCGGCCACCTGGAGTAATGTCTGGAGTGGATCTGGGACAATGTACTCCCGTGTTCATGAAACCATTCCCTTAAAAACATACTAGCACATGTGTACAACAATACTAGAACAATCCCAAAAGAAAATCATCCTTAAAATAACATTTATAATACTGTACATATAGAATATCTCTTACCCGTGTAGCACACTGGGCTGTCTGTACCACGGCCTAAAACACAGAGGAGATCAGGACCACATGCCAAGTCACAGCACATTTTTATTAATGAATGTATACGTTCACGTGTTTTATTCATTCACCCACTAGTCACACCTTGATCAAATGTGGAAACACAAAGGAACCAAATCACATGGCCAGAGATGAGCCAAAACATTATGACCTCCAGTTCAGACTCTATTATCCATCTGAAGCTCAGTAGGTTTGATCTGGTCCAGGACTTGGATGGGAGACCCATGAGTCTAGCTGCTCGCTGCTGTCAGATGTGTTGCTGGCTGCAGCAGCGGTCACTGTCCTGGACTCAGGGCTGATTCCATTGTTCTAGTGCAGCGTTTAACCCTAACCCTCCAACAGCTGGCCTCTGATTGGAGGACTCTTTGCTCGTTAGCTCATGTGGACTGGTGTAGAATGTTGACCTGTTAACATTCATTCACTCATCAATTCATAAGAATACAAACCAGCTCTCACCTGCTGAGGTCCAGAACTCTGCACCACTTCTACAGGTGTCCTGTGGTACCCAAATGTTACTGACAGATTTCTTAACTGCCTCCACTTCCCAGTTAGACTGCCTGCTATGGACTGAACTTTTCCAGAACTTTCCGCGCATCACATGATCTGACTGGATAGTGACGTGGGGAGATTTGGAGGCTCTAACCCGACATCCAGTGCTACTTTCCCACTGCACTGGTACCATTAACAAGTGGCCCGTATTTCCTTTGAGTTAAGAGTCCAGTGACACTGCAACCACGTCACACACTGCCGTAATAATCTCTATATAACCTCTATATGTCATTTACTGCACCCACTCTGACATCAAGGGTTTCTTGGTTCCAGCAATGTTTTAGTGCTGGTTTAGAGCATATTTTGTGGCACTGGCACCTTTTACGGGTGACCGTACTGCAAAATGGCCTCCAGCTCTGGTTCCAAATTAGGAACTGGACCCAGAACAGCACTGGCACCAGTGCAGTGGAAAAGCAGTTTAAACAGCCTGAAGTTATATATTCAGCTTGGTGTCATGATGTCTTACTCCTGTCATGGGACTCATAAATCAGATTGTACCATAGCATTTAAAACCAACTTCCCCAATACATTTATATTTCTATAAGATAATTATGTCTGTGTATAGAGCTTCACATCAGTGTAAGTATTTGTGTATTTATTGTGTGTAAAAGTGCAGCATATTTACATATTAGTGGTCCTTTGTTTTCCCAGCAACGTGTCCAGGCTGAAAGCACAAGAGATTACGCTCAGTGATGGTGTTTGAGAAGGCTGCTGATGCAGTAATGCAGGCTCTATGTGAGTGTGTGTGTGAGTGTGTGTGTGTATGAGTGTGTCCACAGCACACCTGAACCAGGAAGACACGTGACCCACATGAAAGCACCTGAGGAGAGAGAAGTGGACTTTTATACTTTACTACATTTACTCAGCAAATACGTTGATCCTCACAATCCACCAGACAAATGCAAGAAGACATTTTCAATTTTTTATCAACTTCACTGCAAGACTGTTGTAATGATCTCATTTGCTCTGTGTGTTTCAGTGCAGAAGAATCTGTTGGGAGTGAAGTGGGCTGCTGGGTTCAGACAGTAGGTTAGACACACAGACTGCAGGTAAACAGCAAACAGCAAAAAACACTGACAGAAACAACAACCTAATCTCACACAT
The DNA here is from genome assembly GCA_032718565.1 of Distichodus sexfasciatus. Classification (NCBI taxonomy): domain Eukaryota; kingdom Metazoa; phylum Chordata; class Actinopteri; order Characiformes; family Distichodontidae; genus Distichodus; species Distichodus sexfasciatus. The sequence continues at coordinate 39,645 of JAVGVS010000427.1, read as the reverse complement.
CTATTGGCACGAAGGAAGGATGCAGGGTATAGGCTTAATTTCCGCTCAGACACGTGTCATGAACACAGACTAAAATAGACTGCAGTAAAGCTCAAATCTCAGAGAACATGTTTTTGGTGAGAACATGTGATAACCGCTGTGAAATTTCACACTCAGCGATGCAAAGTTCTCTCTCTGAAACCAAACACAAATTTACACAAGATTGAGAACCAAAATGCACAAAACATCTCCAGCCATTTCCACTGGACTCTAACATTTACATTTACAGCCTTTAGCAGACTCTCTTATCCACAGCGACAGTGCTTACAGCAGTGCTTTGATCTGTAAAGCTATGTTTAAAATTAACAACCAAAACCAAGTTTAAAGCAAGTTACCGCCGACTAAGTTTTATACTTTAACGAAAATGGGTTAGAGAAAACAAGAGTTCACAGACAAACATACATGCTAGTGTTTTTTTTTCTTTTTTCTTTTCTTGAGGGGTAAGACAACATGTCTGATTTGAGCTAAAATCCCCACTTTACATCATAATGAGATAAGCTGCATTTTACCATTTGGTTAAGACAGGTGTGGAAAAATGCTATAAAGTAGGAATGCTTTCACAAAGATAAATTCGATTCATTTTTATCATCTTACAAAATGCAAAGTAGGGGTGGATATTGGCAAGGACCTCACGATACGATACGTATCACATACATGGGTCACGACACGATTATATCACGATATATTGCTATATTCTACAGTTCACTGAAAATGTAACAACAGAGTTGAAATGCAAGTTGCTGTGTACGATCTGAGTGGTCTTAATCAATCACATTACTTTAATAATTCAGCCAAAACAACATAACTCAGAACTGAATTTTAACTTTATTGTCTTTGCATTTTAACACACTGAACCAAAAACGTTATGATAAAGTCCATAAGATTGAAAATAAGAAATGAAAGTGCCCAGTCAGTTATGTGAGGCTGCTTGTGGTGCATGATTCTCACCCGCTGAAATATCGATTTTTGGAGCTAGAAATAGATATAGTATATCGTGAGAGGAAATATATTAATGTATTGATTTTTTTGCACAGCCCTAATGCAAAGTGAATTAAAAGACAGGAAATCTAACTGAATGAAAATTTGGTGCAAACAGGCCTTGTCCTTAAACCAGCATCAGTTCTTCTAGGTCAGAGTTGTCCAGTTCTGGTCCTGGAGGATCTCCATCATACCTGGTGAGTCAGTTCTGGCTACTACTTTTGATCTGAACTCAAGGATGATGGAAAACCTCCTGAACTGGACACTCCTGCTCGAGGTAGCGTCCTGGTGTCAACATGGAAGTCTAAGTGAACTTTGTCATCTCAGCTATACACAAGTATACAGGATGGCTCCAGTTTCTACAGAGTACAAAGAGGCCAGAGAGAAATATAAACTATAAACTAGACGTAGAAAATCATAGTGTGTGGGGGGAAATGTACACTAAAATCACACTAAATTCTTTATACGTTACTGAGTGCACATCCTCCTAAACATCTCCAAAATCTTTTTTCTGAGCAATACTGATTCCACCTTAGACCTGGCTCTTGAGAGTATAAAACTCAACTGCTGCTGTTGAACAGCAAAACCACAAAACTCCACTTGTTTACTGGATTACAAATGCAAGTTAGTTTTCAGCAGAATATTCATATAGAGACCTTCTTACCTAAAATACAGCTAATATACAGCTTCAATTTGACATGTTTTTATCAGCGCAGAAAAGTTAAATCTGCCACCGTGTTCACACACTGCAGGGTGCATACATATATACATATATATATGAGTATTTTTCATTGACGTTTTAATGGTACTCTGTTATAAAGACGATATTTTATTCATCCTCTTCACTTACATATTTCCCTTGTTTCAGGACTGGAGTTGGTTCACTAGAGATTGCACTACATGTTGTATCATGGACTATGTGAGAAATATGATTTATCAGAAATGTTGTCGTTAGAGTTTATAACCAAGTCACGTCAGTGTTAGTTGAGTATTGCAGGACTACTTTAAAAAACACTCGATTTTAACGGAATATTTTTCCAGAATTGTCATGGCGAGGTTTCTGCCTGCTTGTGACTTGTAACGACTAGACACACTGCATAAATATTCACACTTATGAACGTCATCAATAGCAGTACCGAACATTCAAGGTGTTTACTTTTATCACTTTTACAAACTGCAACAAGAACAACAACAGCAGCAACAAACTGCGGTTACTTTACTTACCTAACCAGCAGAAGTCCCACTAGAAGCAAGGACAAAAAGAACCATTTTCTCTCTAAGCGCATTCTGCTTCAGCTCCACATGCATCAACGAGAAGAACTTTCCTCAGCAAAGTGAGCGTTTTTCCCTTTACTCAACATGTGGTGAACTCACAGTACAGACGCAACACTGAGCTGTAAGGTGATATTTGAGGAGGAGGAACTACAATCACATGAGCTCTGAACACTCTTCAGCCCCACTCCCATGAACTGACGTTTATCACGTACCTCCAAGTAAATCAGCTTTTCAATACACTTGTTATGTTGTGATGCCATGTTGTTTCTGTTCAGTCTGAAAGTTAAAACGAGATGAGGTCGAGCAACACTCTACAGAAATAAAACAACAATTCTAAATAGAGCAAAAAGAAAACATTGAACAGATTTAAGACATAGAATTTTTAGCTGTAGAGGTCCTGCCCAGAGCATGTCGACTAGATTTTCAACAAACTGCAACGATCAATATGTTCCCACTGGTGGAAGGAGAAAACAGCTGTAAAAAGGATCAACCGTTCATTCTGAATGTTAACATCGTTTTGTTAACATCTCGGAGCACAGTGTGAGGATTTCAGGCTTTTTAACATCATCACTAGGGGTGTTGAAATTAATCACATAATCGATGCATCCCGATGCAGACGTGGACGATTCAGCTCGTAATCGGTTTTAACGGAGGTTTTCACCGGTGATCCGCGGCGGTCTACGGCGGCATTGCAGGTGGTCTGTGACATGCAGTCCCCCTTTACTACTGAACTCACTTCATAAAAATTATTCCTTTTTTATTTTTCAAAACATTTCCAACTGATTTGGGCATATTTTGAACATTGAATGTATATATCACTGGTTACCTTCTAACTAACTGTATCTGCACAAATTATTGTAAAGTGTTGCACAGACTCTCGTTCTCCACTGCTGTTATAACGTCTACACAAACTCCAACGTTAGTCAGACTGTTTTAAGAGATACTGTTTTATTAACAGACTGGATATAGATTTTTTCATATTGAAACTGGTTCTAACCTCTTCACATACAGTGTAAAAGTCAATTTCCACTTTTGTAGGTTAATACTGCATCTAAATCCTCTCTTTCTACTTCTATTTCTAGTACAAGTTTAAAGTTTATATTTAATACTCCATTTCTAGTTTAAAATGTATATTTTGTATTCTATTTATATTCTATTTGTTCTTGCCCTATTTATGTAAACTGGAGCCACGTGGTCTCGTCTCTCTGTATATCTGTACAGTATATAGCAGAGATGACAAAGTTTACTTTGACTTTAACCTTTATAAATAATGAATTTAATGCAAATATCTAAAAATTAATACAAAAAATACTCCCTCCAACACTTAGTCTGAGAGGTGGTTCCTGGGACAGAACCAGTTGAAACCCCTGGATTGTATATTATAGTGACATTGCCCAGTGATTTTTTGGCTGTGGCATAAAAATTCAGTAGCAACTATAGCTGCCCAATCTGTGATCCATGCCCAATCTGCGTGCAATGTGAAGTAATAAAAAAAAAAGATTGCATGCATCACGATGCATGGATTTAAATCGAATTGCTGATGTGATAATCATAATCGAATCGAATCGTGAGATCAGTGAACAGAGGCGCTTTAACGCAGGGGCTTGCCTGGGCTTAGGTCCGGGGCCACAGCCAATCAGGGGCCTCGTGATATTAATAAAACAACTGTCGTAATCGTACATCACTGAAGGTTATAGAAATAAATGAGCACACCCATAGACAGTAGCCTACAAGTGACATCTGGTGGTGATGGTGGAGCGAAGCAACCCCCACTCTGTCCCAAAATAAAATGTAACAAAATTCAACGTCACACACACACACACACACATATGCGCGCACACACACACACATAGCCTACAGAGAGAGGCAAGTTTAGCAAGAGAGCGAGATGAGGCGTTCACATGTTAGCGGTGCACAGAAAAGAAAGAAAAAAAGACATGCGATGCAGATGAAAGACTCATTGCCTAAAGTCACAGACTTTTTCAATGTTGGCAAACAATCAGAAAGTTCACTCCCCCCTTTCCCCGCTAATGACAGTGAAACGGATGGAGTGCTCAGTACGGTAAGGATCACCAGTCTGTTCATGAATATGAATATCTTGTTGCATAATCATCCTATGTATTTAATGTAGGCCTACAAAATTATGCAAAGAATCAGCTGGTTCTACGTTATCATATTTGACTGGTAGCCTATTTAGCAAACTGTTTTATCCAAAGCGACGTGGAATCTTATCGGTAAAAAAAAGTTTTTCAGTTTTACCTGGCTATTGGAATGTTTTGAGTTGAATGGAATACTGAATGGCTCTTTAGCGTAGCCTATCATGATTTGCTGTGATCTAGCCTGTATTTGTTCTGCTGCCCGTTGAGATTCATTAAATGGCAGACAGCCGAAGTTCACACCACGTTTTTGTATTTATTTGTAAGAAAGGTGAAGGCTAAACTTAGTAGGCATTAAACACGGATGTAATGGGGGAGGGGGGCCTCGGGTGGTGTTAAAGCGACCCTGCCAGTGAAGATTCACACCTCTAGTCATCACTCTCCTCTACACCTGCTGGTCTTGTAGTGATAATCAATGTCCAGCAGAGGGAGACCAAACTGTATAAATGTGACGCCTTCCTGTCATAATTACAGCAGAAGCGGCAAAGAATTCTGATACGAACCTAAATGCCACCTGCAGAGAAAATACTTGTAGCAGAATAAAGACGTGTGGGCTTTTAGGTGTAAGCAAGACAACCAATCGGCACTAGGAGGCGCTTTATAAATAGTGGTCCCCAGTAGCCATGCCTTCCTGCCGAATTCCTTCCTGTGGATTGTTCCGATGCACCTTGTGTCACGGCTCGTACAGGTAGGAAAGAAGCTCCACCTGGAATTGTAGTTTGGTGTAGTTGGGTTCAGCTGCTTAGTTTGTCTTGGCCTCTTTTGTTTATAGGCTTGCACTGTGGCTCCCGTGTTCCAGGCGTTTATTGCTGTCTGCTGCTGGTAGGTCTTGCTCCATTTTTTTCGTGCACGTTTTGTTGACTGCGTTTGTTAAATAAAGCTTTGTAACAGCTGATCGCCGAAGCAGATTGAATTCTTTTCGTCACACCTGGTATGTAGATGATTTTGCTGTTTATTTATTAGGATATATATATATTTTTTTTGATTTATTTGGTAATTTTGGTGTTCCGTAGGACCCAGCTTGTCTGCCTTCTCCGCATTGTTGGGGATTGGGGCCTATGTGCATGTGGTCGGAACACTGCTGCTTTGCCTCGGTGTGCGTTACCAGTGGTTTTCTCCTGGTGGATTTCCTACTGCTCCGCTCTGGGTTGGCATTACCAATTGCATTTCCCGTTATGGTTTATTTTAACATGTCTTTTTAACTTTGACTGGTTTTAGGTGTAGGAGTGTGTAGGAGGTTTGTTCTTAGTTCCAGTCTGGCTGCTTAATTGTCTCCCTCAACTTATTAATAATTTGATTTATTTGTTTCCTTCATTTATAATTGTTAGTAGTTTGGTTTTGTTAAGAATTTATAATTGGTGTCACGTTCCACTCGGTCAGAAAGGCGGACGCAGATGCAGGAGTTTACATTAACGGTGAGTTTATTGACATGACAGTCCATCCGATTACAGGTGCAACACATACAAACAAGAGTGGTACTTGTGAGGGACAATGACTGACAGACAAAACCGAAATTATCTACAGACAGGAACACAAGGGCTGACTACACACAGCTGAAGCTAATAACACCAACGACACAGGATGCGGGGCCAAGACGAAACAGACACAGACTTAACTAAAACAAATGGGACACAGCGTCCCCTGCTGTCGGCACCGCAGACTGTTATTGCGTTAGTTAAGCGGCCAGTTTCTAAGTTAATTTTATTTGGTTAGTATGTTGCTGCCCCTGGAATTGATGATAAAGTAAAGAGTCTCCAAACGGGTGTAATGAATTTATTGCCGCTTTGCAAACACTGTGAAACTAAAGTAAGAATAAATAGTCAGTCACGAACGTTGCTCAAAAACAAATATTAACAACCGTGAAGATATCATACCTCGCTCCACTTCCTGAGGGTGCAAACTTTAACTTCTTAGCTTCTCTCAGCCTCTTAAGCGATTCACATTACAAAGTACAAACAAATATGCTTAAGTACACAACCAAAATGGCCTGAGAGAAAACCTTTTACGTACCACGCTGCTCATGCGGAGAAGTGTAAGAAATATAGCCTGTGCGTGGTCCTAAGACCTGTTGGCCATAAGCCTTCTCCTGAATTTCAAAATAAAGACCCCTGTTAATTATGTGGTCGCTTACATAGTATTTTGTTTTTCTTTTTTTTAATACTTCAGGCAGGAGGCCATTTTTGAGAGCTGCTGATTAGGGATGTCACGATTAACCGCGATTTAAAACGGCACGGTTAATTAATCGTAAAGGCTCCTCAACACCGTGTTTCTGTTGGCGCTCTCTTAAAAATGTAGATTATAACAGTGCTATCAACAGATTGGCGGGACTCGCCCGGAACAAAAACGTTTCACCACCAGGGGTGCACTTGTGCTAGAAACACAGACGGTACAATCAGTGAATGACGGCTCACTTGATCCTCCCCTTTATTACAGGCAAAACGCATATGTAGCTGATAAATAACCACAACCAGCGTTCTACTCACAATACAGCCGTTTATTGAGAGTTTCCCGTGGAGTTTCCATAGTTTACTCCGTAACGTGCGCTCAACGCTTTATTGTGACGCGGCTTTCTTCCAGAAAGGCCAAAAGCAGCTCATTTTATAGGCCAAATTGGTTCAAAAAGACCAAAAATTTAAGTATTTCTTCATTTTCAATTCCTCAGATTTTTTTCACTTCAATTTTATGTTATAGTGTAATCAATAGGAAAGAAGAAATATAGAAAATGTATTTATCAAAAAATGTTATTCTATATTCTAATGGACCCCGAACGGATAAAGAAGTGTTAGAAGCTTAAATTTATTTCTAAAGAAAGACTTTGTTTATTTTTGTTTTCACTATGATGCATCACTGTTTACATTATTATTTATGTTCCAAAAGGCAGTAACCATTTGTTTATGTTCCATTTATGAACAGTATTGTTTGTTTATGGTTTTTGTGTCTTTTTTGTTTTTTAAAGACAGCAGTAAATAAAAGGTAAAAACCACTAAAGAATGCGATAATCGTGCCATCAAAATCTACAGTCGTGACATCCCTAGTTTCCACGCGAATTTCTAGTAAACTCAACTAATCCGGGATTACAGTGTATAAGAACTTGGAAGTGGAAGCAATTTTCACTGTTGCGAACTTTTCAGACCCTTATGGATTACACGGCGGTATTTTCCTGTTTCATATGTTAGGCTATCGCCTCTCTATCCCCTCTCTAATTCTGGTAATTCCACGCAATAAGAGGCTCTAATGTAAGCGTCCTGTTAGTGTTGGTGGCGTCAGTTACACAATGAACCCGGAGCCAGCACAACAGAGCCAGGGTAGGAATGCGCAGGAATGCGGGCAGTGCCCGGGCAGGAATGCGTTTCTTACTCGGAAATTTCGACACCACTTCACATTTACAGAAGAAAGGGATGAGCAAAACCTGACCGTGCAACGCAAACTCTGTTTGCCAACAACCAAGCTGCTCTCAGTGTCAAAAGACCCCACCTCCAACCTAAAGAAACAAATGGAAGTAAGTTTTTTTAAAAAAACTAACGTTAGCCTACTGCAATATATTGTCTGTTCAGGGAGATTTGGGCTTAACAGCCAATTGGTAGAGAAAAACAAACAAGAATTTGCAGGATGTGATTGCTACATTCATGTAGTTGTAAAAAGCATGACAATATATTAAGTAATCGAAAGTATTCAGAATACGTTACTCACATTGAGTAACTTAACGGAATACGTTACAAACTACATTTTGGGGCATGTATTCTGTAATCTGTAGTGGAATACATTTTAAAAGTAACCTTCCCAACGCTGTCTCCCGCAAACCAGGCTGAGACCCATGCTTTGCATCGACCGTCTCCATTCATCAGGCCTCTCTCTCTCTCTCTCTGTGGGTGCGAGCTGATTCGGTCAGATCTTAAAGTGAATCTGCGCATGTGCATGCACTACGTCAAATCGACTGACTAATCAGAAACCTTTCTTGTTTGATCAACTCCTAATCACCAGCTATCTTCCAAACAACAGAATTCCTCTGCTGAACAGGGTTATAAAAATGTTTTAATATGTTAAATATGAGCGACGTGACCGATAGGCTGCAGGGTTTAGTTAGATTTAGTTTCAATGCACCATATTCTTAATCATTAATTATATAAGCAGTAAAATCAACAATAATAAATTAATGTGGTAGATGGAACTTTAGACAGGTCTAATGGACATTAAAGCTTTAAATAATATGGTTAAAAACAGAATAAATAGCTATTAAAAAAGTTGGATAAAAAGAGATTAAAGAGATTAATTCATATATAAAATGTGTCATTTAAATTAATAGGAACATGGCAAGGTAATAAACAATGTAAAAGTTCTATTTAAAACACAAGCCTGTGACAAAAACAGGGAGTTTCTTCAATCTGTAGAGCAGATTTCACTCTGTGATTGATTAAGTGTCCCTGTCATATCCAGAAGAGGGAGATCACGTCGCGGTAGCTTCATTCTACATAAAGATGCCACAGAGTGAAGTCCGTGTGCAGTGTCTTTATTGGTTTCCTCCCTTTTCAGGTTGTTGAATTGAATTGAATGTCTTTATTGTCACTGTCACAGGTACAACGAAATTGAAAGTGGTCTCCGGTCAGTGCATCATAAATAAAAATAAATAAAAATAAAAATACTTAAAGTGCTATAATATCCATAAGAATAATATACCTCATGTACTATATGCACACAGACATCATCCACCCATTCCATTTCACGAACAGTATGAACAAGCATTCACACACACATACTTGATGTGTGATACTAGATGTGGGGCTTCTTGGGCAAGGGGACTATGGTGGAGGACTTTAGGCAGGGTGGGACAGTCGACTGTGCAAGGGATTGGTTGAAGATCCTGGTGAAGATCCCAGCCAGCTGGTCTGCACAATCCCTCAGCACTTGACCCGGTACGCCATCAGGACCAGCCGCCTTCCTCGGGTTGACGGCCCGCAGGATGCACCTCACCTCATGTTCCTCCAGAGTGAGGATGGTGCTGCTGTGGGCCGTGTGATGCTGCTGTGCCTCCAGTGCCTCTGGTGCCGTGACCTCAAAGTGGGCGAAGAAGATGTTCAGCTCCTCCGCCAGTGCAAGGTCACCTTCAGCAGCTCCAAGGTTGATCTTGTAGCTTGTCAGATGCTGGACTCCCTGCCCCACCTGCTGTTGTTACTCTCCAGGTGGTCGTCAATCCTCCTCCTATAGTCTGCCTTGGCCTCCCTGATGCCTCTCCTCAGGTTGGCTCGGGCCATGCTGTAGTGGTCCCTGTTGCCGGTCCTGAAGGTGGTGTTCCTCTCCTTCAGCAACTGCTGGACCTCCCGGGTCATCCAGGGCTTTTGGTTGGGATAAGCCTGGATACATTTGTCCACTGTGACGGTGTCTATGCAGTGTTTTATGTAACAGAGTACACTGTCTGTGAACATTTCCAGGCCTTGATGTTCAAAGATATTTACCCTATTGGTCTTATCAAAGCAGTCCTGCAGCTGCTGAGAGGCACCCTCTAGTCATGTGGCAACAGTCTTTGTGATGGTGGGAGCAGTTTTCTTGAGGGGGGCATATGCAGGAATTAGAAACAGGGACAAATGACAGTTCTTCCAATTGCCAAAAATTCATTTATTCATTCATTTTCCAAACCACTGAAATCCCAACTGGGGTCGCGGGGGAACCGGAGCCTATCCCCGCAACTTTCGGGCGCAAGGCGGGGAACAATCCTGGGCAGGCACCAACACACTGCAGGGCACACACACTCACACCTTAAGGGTCAATTTAGAGTTGCCAATTAACCTATAATGCATGCTTTTGGACTGTGGGAGGAAACCCACGCAACCACGGGGAGAGCATGCAGACTCCACACAGAAGGGTGGGGTTCGAACCCAGGATCTTCTCGCTGTGAGGCTGCAGCACTAACCACTGCGCCACCGTGCTGCCCATTGCCAAAAATAATAAATATAAAAAGGAACAACCCTAATAGTAACAGGCAACACTTTCTGTAGAAAAAAGTAACTATTAGCAAGTCAAATGAACAATTTGTACATAGAGGGTTTTTTGCACTGCTGCATGGATGAGCAGCAGGTCTGACAGCTCGCTTCACGCTGCAGCAGCTCTCGGGGTTAAAGCGGGTCTGATTTCTCGCTCACCTGGATGCATTTAAAAAAAATAAAGTTAAAATAAGTTTGAAGACTTCTACGTAGCCTCTTTTTCAATTTTCTTTTTATAATGCAGTTTAGTTGAGTCATGAGAGTGAGGTGGCACTGGTCTCGTGGTTAGGATACTTAACAGAAATCACATTAAGCAGATGCTCTCATCCAGAGCCACTTCCATTTCCTAAATACAGGACCAGCGTCCCGGCAGCAACTTGAGGTTAAGGGTCTTACTCAGGGACCCAATGGCAATAGTGCTGGATTCGAACCCACAACCTCTTGGGCCCGAGGCAAGAATCCTAAGAACTACTAGACCACCTCCGATCACAAAAATAATTCAGCTTCTTATCAACCATACTCATCAACAGAGAAATTAAGGCAAACTGCAGCTCCAAAACACTTGACCATATATGTGTTTGTACAGCAAGAAGGTCGAACATGCTCAGCCTGCTCATGTTATGACTGCTTGACTTTGTCTTCCCCAAGTGATAACGTAGAAACCAGAAACTAAGCTTCCAAACACAGGCCTGGGCAGTTCCAGCTACACAGTTTAACCAAAGGGTTTACGAAACTTCACCTATACATTATTTTAAAATGCGTGTTGCTTAACAATGTGTTGCAGTATGTAAGTTGCAGATGTTGTAATCTGTGTTTTGAACTGTACTTTCAGGTAATTCTTACGTGGCAACATTTGTTTTCTGGGGCAGTGACAGACAGGTGCAGACTTATGCTCTGCAAATAAGGACAAAGGAGTCTTTTTGCATGTGTCCTGTGTTTAAAGAAAAGCAGTGAGTGCTGATAGAGAACCTGTACGATAATTATCTTGTTCTATCGTTTGACGTCGCTGAGGAGCTCCACCCTGCTCCCTTTCAAAATGCTTGTTGACTCTCTAGGCTGGGCGTGGAGAAGGCGACAAGCTGTGCTGTTAAAGATTAATCAGTGTAAATCTCAACAGTGATGGAGCACATCGTTTGTACAGATGAAAGGATCAGTTTCCCTGGGTTTTTCCCCCGTTCATTAACTTACTATATGTTATTTTTTGGTCTTATTATAAATGGAACTTGCTGAGTTTCATTCAGTGTCTGCAACTTCTGGTCCAATTCCAAATGAACATTCCTCTTGGAGCTGTCATGCAAGACGTCTAACCAGGTAACCAGAAAAAAGTATATTTTGTGATTATTTGTGGGCTCAAGTTGCAGAAATGTTTATCTAATTATTACTGAAATGTTGGATCAAGTTGAAATTCTGGATCAACTTAAGTGGGCCGACCAAAGAGATAAACGCCAGGGCTAAATGTTGCTCGCGCTCCACCCCAGGGGCCTGTTTCAGAAAACAGGTTTAGTGAAAACTCTGAGTTATTTGACTCCGAGTTAAAGGAAACCCAGAGTTTCCGGTTTCTGAAAGCTAGTTCAGCCGAGGGGGTTCAGCCTAACTCTGAGTCAGTTACTGCAGCAACATACTCCGTGAAGCTAACCTGCTCGTTTGCAGGTTTTATTCCAGTAACCCCGAGTATCTCTGCTTTAACTTCACCTTCAAACTAAAGGGTGTAAGTGCTCAGACATGGTGTGCCCTATTTTCGAGGAACCCCCTGACATTGAAAATTTCTTTAACCTGCCTTTCTTCTATAAATGATCAGTTAAATCGGTGCAGTTCCTCTTTTCCAACAGTTCTCTGTCTACCATATATTTGAGGATTTTCAGCTGTGACTGGCTACATACTGTAGATGGAACTCATATTCCTATCAAGGCTCCGTCATTGTGAGATTGTGTAAACAGGAAGTTTTTCCACAGTATTAATGTGCAGCTAGGCTTAATTTAATTTAATGCAGCTTAGCAAGTGTTCTTTTTCAATTATGTACGCATGTGTCTTAAAACTGTATGGGCTTCTAACTAAAAACAATTTTCTGTCACCATGTGACAGACAAATTTTTTAAATACTTGTCACTCATGTGCCAAAGTTGAAGAATCTTACAGAGGTAAGCTGCACTGCAGTTGAAAATTAACAATTGTCTTTTTACACTAACAAATGAAAAATCTATAATAGATTTACGTACAATTGCATGGAGGTCTGTTATGAGTGTTCTAAAGTCTTTCTGAAACAGGCCCCAGGTCATGATTACTTAATCACAGACATCTTTATTTAGTAAATTTTATGTAGACTAAAATATATTTATATTTATATTATTTGTTTTTATAATGTTGTTGTAAACTGCGGTAAAGTTTAATTTTCGACATTTGTTTGATATTCGAGATTGTCTCATTTTTTATGACAAAACGAAGCATACAATTTCAAACAAATCGATACGAGAGTGAGCAGGACCGGGAAGACAACACACTTTGTTGTGTACTGTCACGATGGGTGCCATTTTGTGTTTGTTGTGACGTGTTGTCATGGTGATGGTAAATGTGTGTCTATGTCTCTTTAATTATTGCTGTTTGTGAGCCACATAAATCTATTAATACAATTTTTGACCAGTACTGTAAACCCTGGAGTATAAAAGGAATTTCAAAATGTCATAAGCCATAAATATGACATGTGAATGATTATACATATATTCCAATATAGTAAAACAGTTCTTTTCTGAAGATGATTTTCACAGTCTGAAAAGCAACCCTATCGCGTGGTTTCCCGCCCACAAAAAAGTTTTTAAAAACATATTACCACAAGCATCCAGTAATGATTTTTTAATTCACAACCCCCCACAATGTACTTATACAGTCCTGGGTCAAGCTGGAATGTAGAAAATTACAAAATAAAAAAGCAAAGTCATAACAACTACAATAACATAATCCACATAATTATTTTATGGTATGAAAACTTCAGTTGGATTGTTGACAAAGGAATGAATAAATGTTCACTACCTTAATTTTGGGTTTCTTCTTTTCCCATATGCCAGTCATCTCATATGTGTTAACTAGGGCTGGGTATCGTTGCTGATTTCTTGAATCGATTCGATTCCGATTCACAAGGTCATGATCCGATTCAATTCTCGATTCGATATCGATTTATTTAGTGATTTCTTTGCGTCAATACTAGTTTTGCTTGGTTATAAAATTAGGCCAGACGGTGATTTGAGTGGAGCAGCTTCAGCCACGGCTCTATTTGGTTTGGGTTTCGCCGCTCTCACGTTTTTATAGCTCTCCTTGCGCGGTCGCGAGAAGTAGCGCATAGTCGCAGGAAAGGATCGATCTGCAAATTTTTGAATCGATATCGTATTTTTCGAACGAGAATCGATATTGATCGGTGAATCGATTTTTTTGAATGCAGCCCTAGTGTTAACACACATAGATTTTTCTGCACTCTGTTTCTTAAAGGTACTCACCAGGAGGGTGAGATATGCATTAATAACCTGTCATGAAAATAAAAATACAGAACATCAAAATACAGAACCGAAGTTATGCCTTGACTGACGTTTAATGAAAACTCAGCGTTAGAATATGTACAGAGGTGGAAAGAGTACTGAAAATTTGTACTCAAGTCCAAGTACTGTTACATTGGTTAAAATGTACTCAATTACAAGTAAAGGTACTGGTGTTAAAAAAATACTTGAGTAAAAGTACAAAGTACTCTTCTCAAAAACTACTCAGAGTATTAATTACTTTTTAATCGATGGATATTTTATTGCGTCATCAATAGCAGGCATTCGATTCGATTCACCAGTATAAAATATCTACATTCAAAGCACATTTCTCAGATGAACAACATATAGAAAGGCAATTTGTTTTGTAAATAAATGTAGATATAAAGCAGGAATTTTGTTTGTTAAAACAATGACGAAAATGTTTTTGAACATGCACAGAACAGTTTAAACATTTCCCAATACACTGCGAACAACAGGCAGCGGGCACTCGTCCTCCGTCTTTTCTCCATCATTTTCACGGTTGACAGTGTTGTCTTCTGTCTCTATTTTGGCTTCTTTGTCTCCAGATCTTCAGTCTATAAATGAGTTTGTACTCCACTGTGTAGTTCCTCCAGACACCTGTGCCTGCTGCTGCAGCGGAGTTTATTCTTTGCTTACGTCATAGATTAATTGGCGCGGTCGCGATTGCACAGCCTTATTGACTACAAAGATGCAGATGAAAGGTTTGAATATTAATTCAAATTGTGTTTGTACTCAGTAGCGACTTTTGATTTTATACGTAGCAAAGTAGATTACATGGTGTAAATTGTACTCAAGTACGAGTAAAATTACACACTTGAAAAACTACTCATAAAAGTACAAGTACCCAAAAAATCTACTTAATTACAGTAACGTGAGTATTTGTAATTCGTTACTTCCACCCCAGAATATGTACACAAACATAGATGAGATGTCAATACCTTACCTCACTCTCTATTTGTCTCTGTGGAGCCATGTTAAAATGTCTGCATAGAATATTTTATATGGTCCAATCTTTGATAGGAGATCCCTCCCATGCATCTTTCACACCTGCAAAATGTAACAAACAAGTTAAAGTAATTTTGAGTATGACGTTACATTACTACAGGACTTCCACATTTTACTCTGAATATTTAACATTTTCATTGCTCCCTGTCCACAATTATAATGGTAAATAATGCTAGAAAATTAATCCTACTTTTAGTCTCTATATGTCAGCCTTGCGATAGACTGGCAACCTGTCCAGGTTGTACCCTGCCTTTCATCCAGTGACAGCTGGGATAGGCTCCAGCACTCCTGAGACCATTGAGTGTGAAAGCTTTGGTGGTCCAGCGGAGGTGGTGGTGGCGGCAGAGGAGGTATTGGTGGCAGAGGACAGGGTGGATGGTCCAGAGGTGGTGGTGGTGTCAGATGGCCCAGATAAAGTAGTAGAAGAGTCCAGAGCACACTTTCGTGGAACTCGTGGGTGTTCCTCCTTGTACTCAATCAAGTGATCAGTGTTAATTTTGGGTATTGTGACTCCCTGGCTGTCCAAAAGATCTGCACTTTTATCTGCAATAGCAGTGATGGTGTAAGGTCCAAGGTAGTTGGGGTCCAACTTGCCCCCTTTCCTCTGCTGGCTTTGCACATTTAAACGCCACACTTTCATGCCTACACGAAAAGCAGAGCTGGTCGTTCCTTTTTTTGACCTCTTTTGTTTTGACTGTGCTTTGCTGTTGGTTGAGATGGCTGTCCGAAGAACTTCATCCAGCTTCAAGATGCCCCTGTCAACTCCTCCACAGACAGATTGTCCTCCACACTGCTGTCCACCTATAAAAGGTTTTAACATAAATAAATTTGAACGTAAAAAAAAAACAAAGTGTAATGATAAACTGATATCTTATTTAAATAATGTAAATTGACCTTACCCTGTATTCAGAGGGAATTTGAGATGGACACCGTGCCTCTCGGCCAAACATAAAAAAAGGTGAAAACTTGGTGGTCACTTGGCACTTTGTTCTCAATCCAAACACAACGGCATCCAGATGGTTGTTCCATACTTCAGGTCTTTGGCTGACAAGTTTCGACAGGGCTCTTGAAATACAGTTCATATAATTATTACAATCGTAAAAATTATGTCTTTATGTCATTATATCTTGCATCAAAAAAATTTGCTTTTACATATCAAGAACAAATTTATCCACAATTATTTGATTAAAAAAATTTATGTAATGCACATTATACCTCTGTATTGTTCCGTTCATCCTCTCAACAAGCCCATTTGTCTGTGGGTGGTATGGAGCCCAGAGACTCCTTTTTATGTTGAGGACTTTGCAGACATTTTTATTTATCTGGAATATGATGGTTACATTTATAAAATATAGATGTACGCTTTATGTATATGTATCTGTCATAAACAAAAATAAACAGTTGTACCTCATAATTTGTGATTTTATTATAAGAACCTGGACTGTATGTTGGATCTAATTTCTATAGGTTTTTGTACTTACTTCATTGACAAACTCCTTGCCCTGATCAGTGAGAATCCTTTTTGGTGCTTCAAACTGATAGAAAATTTTAGTATGCACTCAGTGACTTCAGCTGCACTTTTCGATTTAAGAGGCTAGGCCTGTGGCCACTTTGTCAGGTAATCTATCAGTACACAAATGTACTGGTTTCCTTTTGATGTCACTTTGAGCTTTCCAATCAAGTCCATACCAATTAATTCAAATGGCTGGGTTACCTTAAGAGAAATAAAAACTGTACTAATTATCTAAAACTGTCCTTATATGTTGAATTCTCATTAGTAAAGATAGAAAAATAAAGTATATGCATCTTCACCTTGATGGGCATGTAGGCCACTTCCTGTTTTATTACAACCTTGCTGGCCTGGCACTGCACACACTGACTCACCTGGCAGAGAAAAAGACAATCAAAGGTGTTATCCTAATTACAAATGATTTCTATGACACTCAATTAGTGTATGACAGGTGTAAGTGCATACAGATCCATAAGCTGACGTCCTCTGACATCCCAGACCAATAAAATCTTCTGGAAACGGCCTCGCTTGTTTTTTTCTGCCCACAGTGTGCACCACTACTACCTGCATGGAAGTCTAAAAAGGACTTCATTTGCCTCTTTACCACATAAAAGCCTCGCCCTGAGGGACTGAGTTGTCCCTTTGTACCTGACATAAACCAAATGGCCACCTGTAAGAAGCCAAAAAGACAGGGGTGAAATGTGAACCACTGAAATATAACTATATACGATATCTGTGTAGATCTGTTTAAATAAATAGATGTATTTATATTTAAATAAAAATGCATTGACATTTGGGGATCTGAACAAGAAGTTCACATTAATGATGACCTACTATATTGTTGGTGGTATTTTTTGGTAACTTTCTGTACAGTTCTTAAGGGAATATTAGACTGTTTAGGGAAAGGATGCCTGTCTCTTCTTGTTGTGGAGAGAAGCTATAGGTGACCTTATTTTTGTTACATACGTTTACATATTGAGAAAATGGTGTCATGCAACAGTCAGGCTAATGACTATAGTGTGTAATAATTAAGGGACAATTGTCGAATTTCATAGTAACTGAAGGAACCGCGTTTAAGTTTAAATCTGGGAAACATATCTTCTCCACCAATATACAGCACTGTGCAAAAGTTTTAGGCAGGTGTGAAAAAATGCTGTAAACAAAGAATGCTTTCAAAAATGTAAGTGTTTATCATTTATTTTCATCAATCAACAAAATGCAGTGAATGAACAAAAGAGAAATCTAAATCAAATCAATATTTGGTGTGACCACCCTTTGCCTTCAAAACAGCATCAGTTCTTCTAGGTACACTTGCACACAGTTTTTGAAGGAACTCGGCTGGTAGGTTGTTCCAAACATCTTGGAGAACTAACCACAGATCTATAATCCTATAATCCTACAAAATAATATCATGACTATAATCCTACAAAATAATATAATGACTATAATCCTACAAAATAATATAATGACTATAATCCTACAAAATAATATAATCCTACAAAATAATATAATTGACTATAATCCTACAAAATAATATAATGACTATAATCCTACAAAATAATATAATCCTACAAAATAATATAATGACTATAATCCTACAAAATAATATAATGACTATAATCCTACAAAATAATATAATCCTACAAAATAATATAATGACTATAATCCTACAAAATAATATCATGACTATAATCCTACAAAATAATATGACTACAAAATAATATCATGACTATAATCCTACAAAATAATATAATGACTATAATCCTACAAAATAATATAATGACTGCAAAATAATATCATGACTATAATCTACAAAATAATATAATGACTATAATCCTACAAAATAATATAATGACTACAAAATAATATAATGACTATAATCCTACAAAATAATATAATGACTATAATCCTACAAAATAATATAATCCTACAAAATAATATAATGACTATAATCCTACAAAATAATATAATGACTATAATCCTACAAAATAATATAATGACTATAATCCTACAAAAATAATAAATCCTACAAAAATAATATAATATAATCCTACAAAAATAATATAATGACTATATAATTTTCTAAAAATAATATAATGACTACAAAAATAATAATATGTGACTATAATCACCAAAATAATATAATGACTATAATCACACACAAAATAATATAGCTAGCTATAATCCTACAAAAAATAATATCATGACTATAATCCTGCAAAATAATATAATGACTATAATCACAAAATAATATGGCTATAATCCTGCAAAATAATATAATCCTACAAAATAATATAATGACTATAATCTAGAAAATAATATAATGACTATAATCCTACAAAATAATATAATCCTACAAAATAATATAATGACTATAATCCTACAAAATAATATAATGACTATAATCCTACAAAATAATATAATCCTACAAAATAATATAATGACTATAATCCTACAAATAATATATCATGACTATAATCCTACAAAATAATATGACTACAAAATAATATCATGACTATAATCCTACAAAATAATATAATGACTATAATCCTACAAAACTGAAAAATATAATGACTTCTAAAAATAATATCTTGACTATAATCCTACAAAATAATATAATGACTATAATAATCTACAAAATAATATAATGACTACAAAATAATATAATGACTATAATCCTGCAAAAACTTAATATAATGACTATAATCCTACAAAAATAATATAATCCTACAAAATAATATATTGACTATAATCCTACAAAATAATATAATGACTATAATCCTACAAAATAATATATTGACTATAATCCTACAAAATAATATAATCCTACAAAATAATATAATGACTATAATCCTACAAAAATAATATAATGACTATAATCCTACAAATAATATAATGACTACAAAATAATATAATGACTATAATCCTACAAAATAATATAATGACTATAATCTACAAAAATAATATAATGACTATAATCCTACAAAATAATATCATGACTATAATCCTACAAAATAATATAATGACTATAATCTACAAAATAATATAATGACTACAAAAATAATATAATATAATCTACAAAAAATAATATAATGACTATTATCCTACAAAATAATATAATGACTATAATCCTACAAAATAATATAATCCTGCAAAATAATATAGCCTATAATCACAAAACCAATATAATGACTACAAAATAATATAATGACTATAATCCTACAAAATAATATAATGACTATAAAAATAATATAATGACTATAATCCTACAAAATAATATAATGACTATAATCCTACAAAAATAATATAAGCTAGCTATAAAACAATATAATGACTATAATCCTACAAAATAATATAATGACTATAATCCTACAAAATAATATAATGACTATAATCCTACAAAATAATATAATCCTACAAAATAATATAATGACTATAATCCTACAAAATAATATAATGACTATAATCCTACAAAATAATATAATGACTATAAAATAATATAATGACTATAATCCTACAAAATAATATAATGACTATAATCCTACAAAATAATATAATGACTACAAAATAATATAATGACTATAATCCTACAAAATAATATAATGACTATAAAATAATATAATGACTATAATCCTACAAAATAATATAATGACTATAATCCTACAAAATAATATAATCACCAAAATAATATAATGACTATAATCCTGCAAAATAATATAATGGCTATAATCTACAAAATAATATAATCTACAAAATAATATAGCTGACTATAATCCTACAAAATAATATAATGACTATAATCCACAAAATAATATAATCCTAAAATAATATAATACTATAATCCTACAAAATAATATAATCCTACAAAATAATATAATGACTATAATCCTACAAAATAATATCATGACTATAATCCTACAAAATAATATCACTTGACTATAATCCTCTAAAAAATAATATCATGACTATAATCCTACAAAATAATATGACTATAATCCTACAAAAAATAATATAATGACTATAATCCTACAAAATAATATAATCACCACCAAAATAATATAATAGCTATAATCCTACAAAAATAATATAATGACTATAATCCTACAAAATAATATAATGACTATAATCCTACAAAAATAATATAATGACTACAAAATAATATCATTATAATCCTACAAAATAATATAATGACTATAATCACACAAAAATAATATAATGACTGCAAAATAATATCACAGCTATAATCCTACAAAATAATATAATGACTATAATCCTACAAAATAATATAATGACTTCTAAAATAATATAATGACTATAATCACCAAAATAATATAATGACTATAATCCTACAAAATAATATAATCTACAAAATAATATAATGACTATAATCCTACAAAATAATATAATGACTATAATCCTACAAAATAATATAATGACTATAATCCTACAAAATAATATAATCCTACAAAATAATATAATGACTATAATCCTACAAAAATAATATAGCTATAATCCCTGCAAAAATAATATAATGACTACAAAAAAATAATATAATGACTATAATCACAAAATAATATAATGACTATAATCCTACAAAATAATATCATGACTATAATCCTACAAAATAATATCATGACTATAATCTAAAATAATATAATGACTATAATCCTACAAAAATAATATAATATTTCTCAAAATACAAAATAATATCATGACTATAATCTACAAAATAATATCATGACTATCATCCTACAAAATAATATCATGACTATAATCCTACAAAATAATACTCATGACTATAATCCTACAAAAATAATATCATGACTATAATCCTACAAAAATAATATAATGACTATAATCCTACAAAATAATATAATGACTATAATCCTACAAAATAATATAATGACTATAAAATAATATAATGACTATAATCCTACAAAATAATATGTAAACTATTGTATCCTACAAAAATAATATAATAAACTATAATCCTACAAAATAATATAATCCTACAAAATAATATAATGACTATAATCCTACAAAATAATATAATGACTACAAAATAATATAGCCAAGCTATAATCCTACAAAATAATATAATGACTATAAAATAATATAATGACTATAATCCTACAAAATAATATAATAGCTATAATCCTACAAAAATAATATAACTGACTATAAAATAATATAATGACTATAATCCTAAAAATAATATAATAGCTATAATCACAAAATAATATGTATTATAATCCTACAAAATAATATAATCCTACAAAATAATATAATGACTATAATCCTACAAAATAATATAATGACTATAATCCTACAAAATAATATAATGACTATAAAAATAATATATTATAATCACAAAATAATATAATGACCACAAAATAATATAATGACTTTAATCATACAAAATAATGACTTTAATCCTACAAAATAATATAATGACTTTAATCCTACAAAATAATATAAGCTAGCTATAATCCTACAAAATAATATAATGGCTATAATCCTAAAAATAATATAATGACTATAAAAATAATATATTATAATCCTACAAAATAATATATTGACTATAATCCTACAAAAATAATATAATGACTACAAAAATAATATAATGACTATAATCCTACAAAATAATATAATGACTATAAAAAATAATATAATAGCTATAATCACAAAAATAATATAATGACTATAATCCTGCAAATAATATAATGACTACAAAATAATATAATGACTATAATCCTGCAAAAATAATATAATGACTATAATCCACAAAATAATATAATGACATAATCCTACAAATAATATAATCCTGCAAAAATAATATAATGACTATAATCCTGCAAAATAATATAATGACTATAATCCTACAAAAAATAATATAATGACTACAAAATAATATCATGACTATAATGACTACAAAATAATATAATGACTATAATCCTACAAAAAAATAATATATTAACTTATAATCCTACAAAATAATATATAATCCTACAAAATAATATAATGACTATAATCTACAAAATAATATGACTATAATCCTACAAAATAATATAATCACAAAATAATATAATATTTATAATCCTGCAAAAATAATATAATGACTATAATCTGCAAACTAATATAATCCTACAAAATAATATAATGACTATAATCCTACAAAATAATATAATCACCACAAAATAATATAATGACTATAATCCTACAATAATATCATAGCTATAATCCTACAAAATAATATCATGACTATAATCCTACAAAAATAATATAATGACTATAATCACAAAATAATATCATGACTATAATCTACAAAATAATATCATGACTATAATCTACAAAAATAATATCATGACTATAATCCTACAAAAAATAATATAATGACTATAATCTCTAAAATAATATAATGACTATAATCCTACAAAATAATATAATCCTACAAAATAATATAATGACTATAATCCTACAAAATAATATCATGACTACAAAATAATATCATGACTATAATCCTACAAAATAATATAATGACTACAAAATAATATAATGACTATAATCTACAAAAATAATATAATATTTATAAAATAATATAATGACTATAATCCTGCAAAATAATATAATGACTATAATCCTACAAAATAATATAATGACTACAAAATAATATAATGAAGCTATAATCCTACAAAATAATATATTGACTACAAATAATATAATGACTATAATCCTACAAAATAATATAATGACTATAATCCTACAAAATAATATAATCCTACAAAAATAATATAATAGCTATAATAATCCACCACAAAAATAATATAGCCAGCTACAAAATAATATAATATAATCCTACAAAATAATATAATGACTACAAAATAATATAATGACTATAATCTACAAAATAATAATATAATGACACAAAAAATAATATAATGACTATAATCACACAAAATAATATAATGACTATAAAAATAATATAATGACTATAATCCTACAAAAATAATATAATGACTATAATCCTACAAAATAATATATTGACTATAAAAATAATATAATGACTATAATAATCCTGCAAAATAATATAATGACTATAATCACCACAAATAATATAATGACTATAATCCTACAAAATAATATATTGACTATAAAAATAATATAATGACTACAATCCTGCAAAATAATAATATAATGACTATAATCACACAAAATAATATAATGACTATAATCCTACAAAAATAATATATTATTATAATCACAAAATAATATAATGACTATAATCACAAAATAATGTAATCCTACAAAATAATATAATGACTATAATCCTACAAAACCCCTGACTTTGTGCAAGTGTACCTATAAGAATTGATGCTGGTTTGAAGGCAAAAGGTAGTAACACCAAATATTGATTTGATTTAGTTTTCTTTTGTTCGCTCACTTTGCATTCTGTAAACTGATAAAAGTAAACAATCATTATTGATATTTCTGAAAGCATTCTTTGTTTACAGTATTTTTACACCTGCCTAAAACTTTTGCCCGGTACTGTACGTGTTACCTATAAAAATAAGATTTATTATTTTTTCCATAAATAAGCCTTGTAGCACATGTAAAGTGTTTATCTAAGTATCTTGAAAGCAGTTTGAGGTCACTGGGGCAAGTGGCTTTTTTTGGAGCCGTATTAGATTTGATTAAATAAAACAATTAAAATTATAATAAAAGTAAGGACTACAATTATTTAGAAATCAGCCTTGTAATACATCAGGAGTGTTCTACTACGTATTTTGAAAGCAGTTTGAGTTCTTGAGGGCAAGTGGCCTTACAACAGAATGGATTTGATCCCTAACGCTGCGGTGCTGAAGCGGCCACAACCATAGAGATCGCGGGCTTAAAGAAATAAAACATTATAATTGCGTGATTTTCTAAAAAAAAAAAATATATATATATATATATATATAAGTTGAGGTTGTAGTTGTGGTGGCCCGGGGTAAGAGACCCCAGCAGCCATTTATTTTGGTTTTACTCTTAAGTTTGTTTTGACCCCTTTTGGATCTTCTGGAGCACAGTCAGCAGAGAGGAAGCAGACACAGGCAGTAGTGGGTCTTTACATACACATTCATTGAATGCACAAGGTTATTTCTTCTCAACCTGGATGCTAACCCTCCCTGGTCTGGACCCCCCTCCCAACACACCCGTGATGGACACAGCAGCCTCCTTTTGCACACAGCACACTAGCGTACACAGCAAATGTTTTTTTTCACTCTCAGCACTACACCCTCTGTGAAAGCACAGCACACCTAAGATTATACTAGGGGATGGGGAAACACTACGAGGGGCACACCACAAGACAATAAAGAAAAACACCCACATTCAATAGATAATAGTGCACAAAATTAAAGCATAGATAATAATAACAAACTTAATAGTCTGGGGCCTCCGTGCTCTCACCGCGAGGCCCTCGCTAAACCAAAATAAATAACCAAAAATAACAAACCCTCTGGCAGCACCCAATGTCCCCCTGTGCTCGGTTGCTCAGTCCTGGGTCTCTCGAGCCGCGATTTCCCAACTTGGCTCAGTTCCAACTCCTCCACGTCGGCGCCGCTCGTAGCACTCCGGTAATGGCGTCCTTCCTTCCAAGCAGTCTCGACACCGATGCCTGATAAATAAGGTATCTACTTTATGTAATGAGGAGGAATGATCAAAATGTGTTCTAGAAGAAGTCCAACCACTTGTTTTCTAGAACTTGTGACTCTCACTCATCCTGAATAATGAGTTGTATTCCATGTTTTTGATAGATCTGACACTGACACTGAAGAAATGTTGTTTTTCATTTATGCAACACATTACAAATATGCGTGTGACTACTTATTATTGCTCTCAAGTATCTTAAAACAGATACCGGGCAACTTTACTAATGGCTGGACAAAGCATGCAATCAAAGGGGCTTGAATTTTATTGACATTTTCAACTTGTTCCGGAGACAGAGAGAACAGTTTGAACCAAGTAGTCAATTTTGGAACAAAATTGGAGTGAAAGTACTTGAAACAGGTTTTTGTTTTTCACCTGCCGCACCTTCTTTTTTTCAATCCAAGCAGAGATGGAGCATGCATAGAGGCGGATCGTAACACCATGCTGGCTGCGGATGATAGCAGTGATAAACAGGTGATAACCAACAGCCCCAACATTCTCAAGCTGATGCATGCCCGCTGAAGAGCTTAGTACAGAAAAAGCAAGTCACAGCTTGATAATTCATCTGCTCTAGACCACAAGATGAGGTGACTCAACAACATCTGAACTGTACAGCCACTCTACTTTCAAAGCTGAGCTCCAGTGATAGTACCACACCAACTGAGGAGAACAACAATTAACACTATTCTGTTGAGGAACCTGCATCTCATAGAGAGAGCTGCCAACTCCCCCAATCACAACTACTAACAATGCTCCACAACTGCACTTCATGTAGATTAATGCCATTTAGCAGATGATTTTACTCAGAGAGACTTCCATGTTCTTAACACAGGGACAGTCTCCTGCAGCAACTTGGGGTTAGGGGTCTTGTAAGGGTGCTCAGTGGTGGTAGTGCTGGAGCATGATTTGAACCCACAACCTTGTGGTCCAGAGCTACCACTAGACCCCCACCATTACTCCACATGCTCTGCGTCATCATGTCCAGGGTCATCAGTGAAAAACAGATACAGGAGTTCTATTCTCCCCCTGTACAGCTGCCAGCACCACAGTTTGATTATTGCAAAGTTGTTTTACTGGAATCTCAAAACAGGCCACTGGACAGCTACAGCTTATTTAAAATGCAGCTGCCAGAGTTCTTCAGAGGGTTGATCAAGAGCATTTAAACGTATAGTTATGTTTACACATTGCTGCACTTTATGCTCACTGCCACTTATGTCTGAGCATGTTGTCTACTGTATGTTGCTTATTTACTGTAATGATCAGCTTCTTCAGTTTGCACATATTTCTGCACACATTTTTGCATAATCTTGTATTCAATGTTGTGTAAACCTCGGTGTGTGTTTTAGCAACATGATTCTGTGTACTGTAACGCTGTATATTGAAATGACAATATAAACCACCACCTGACTTGAGTATTAAAAATGAAAATAAAGAAAGTCAGTGGAATCCAGCTGTAGTAAAGTTTGGAAACTGCGTTGTGCTGTATCTATGTGGAGAATCAAATTAACAACAACACGGTGAGTATAGAACACTTTTCTACAGTCCTGGATAAACACATCCCTTTCCTCAGGGCAAGTGCTGCACTTCACATCACGTCACTCTTCTGGGATTTAGGTGTGCTGCATCCTGTTTAAATATTAATCCTGTTACTTTGGACATCTCCTCCTGGTTGTGTACAGCTAAACTTTAAAAACTACTTTTACTCTTACTGTCTCAGCACCAAAACAAATTCCTTGTAGGTGACAGTGTTCTTGAAAATAAACTTCATTCTGTTTCTAAGATCCCGGTCAGCTAACCATGTTTACCTGCAAGAAAACGAGTCAAATACAACTCACATAATTTGCAAATTAATTTGCAAGCTTACAAATGTGAGTGAAAATGAGAGGAACTGGTCACAGGCTGAATGTTGATGCTACTCATATGAGGGAAATCGACAGACATCACTGTGTGTATCTTACATGACCATGGCCACGGGGAATACATATGGGATTGTAGTGCTTGTATAAATATAATATAAAGTCTCCAATATTTATATACGTTTTATACAGGCATACAGGTAACATGTATAAAAATGTTATGTCCTATAATATACAAATTTTGGTATCTTATCTTGATAATGGATAATTTAGACAAAATCTACATGAATTTATTTTGTATAAATATTTATGTACAGCTCTGTGGACAGTGGACAGCTGTATTTGTAATGAACTACAACAAACAGATGTGTTTATGACAGACCCTTCACTATACTACATTTCGTTGTGTCCCTGCTTTTACAATGTTAGTTAAATACACACCTGGATGTTAATATTCTGGTGTCACTCAGACACACATGTAAACTCTCAGCTGCTGACATCTGGCATCTGTGAATAAATAATTACACACAACCGTACCTGGAGGTGGAGAGTAATGAAGAACATTTATTGAGTACTGTACTGTAGAGTTGTTGAATATCTATACTTCACTTGAGTAGTATTTTTGACTTCCACTTCACTACATTTGAAAGACAAATACTCTACTTTTTACTTCACTACATTTCTATCAAGGTTCTCTCGTTACTCGTTACTTATCGTTACTGTGGATAAAGTGGATGTTTTCCCCCTTTTCTGAATCGTGATTGGTTGTTTGGCAGGTGACAGTCTATCAGTAATCAGCAGGTATTTTCTGAAGAAATATAAAACCAAGTTCATGCAGTTCTGCTGTTTTCTGTCTTGATTAGAACACTGTTGCTGTTGGTGTGTCATGAAGCTAGAGGTGTAGAGCTGGGTTTTAAGCAGGTTGGAATGTTGATTTGATTATTGTAAGATGATTAACATACATCTTATAATTAATTAATAAAATAAACTAATGCCTGGTTTTCTTTATCAGTTGAGGTTGTGTTTCATTCTGTAACATTCTACCAGTTCCATATTCTACAGCTTCTACAATCTAGTCAGAGACATTAGGTGTTGGAAGTGTTGTGGAGATAATGTGATGAAAGATGTACTTTTAATACTTAAGCATTTTTAAAACAACTACTTCAGTACTTTAACTTAAGTACAAGTTTCACTCGTACTGGAGTAACATATGATTACTGGTGTCTGTACTTTCACTTAAGTAATCAAGTTTGCTACTTTGCCAACTTCTGCCTATTACACACACACACACACACACACACACACACACACACGTTTATTTCCAAAATCAATACCTCAGATTACACAACACTCTTTTATAGCCTCATAATTGCTTCTTAATAATTTATATGTTGTTACACCCTCGTCGCATCACTTTGCCCGGGTGGTATAGATATACAGGTTTGAAATTAGAGTGCAGTTCTCCTGCTTTTATTTCCTTCAGACACACTTTAGCATCAAAAGAATGCTATATAATCTATTAGAAATTTTATTCAATTTAAAACTGTAAACCTTTTTAAAGGCTATGGTCATATGCTCACTCTGTAGTGCCACAACTATTGACTGAATAAATGTACCCTTTAAAGCCCATCGCTTGGTCGTTGGTTCACTTATCTCTGAAGCAGGCAGATCTGGCAGGAAGGCGAAGGTGGTGGGGGGCGGAGGCGGGAACAGCTATAATGACAGCTATAATGACAGAGAAGAAGGCCAGATTTACTTCTTATATATTAACCAGGAGTAATGTGATTGAACGCGCCGTCGCTTATTAGGTCTCCTTGTTTGAACTTTCGTATTCACTTACATTTGTTTTCACCCGTCCTTTATCGTTCGATTTCTTCTTCTTTATTTAAGCCAGTTCGATCAGGGTTAGAATTGGGCTGATTCCTCATTATAACATCTTCTGCTAACACACACTGCTTCCAGCGAACAGTCATACTGGTGAACTCTGAAGAGACGTTACAAATGGGAAGTGACTCATGCAAAATTCTACACCATTTTTCACCTGTGTGTTCTCTCAGCACCAGAACAGGAAAGACAAGTTGATGCAGCGACGGTTGGATGAACTTCAGTCTGGAATTTTGGCACTGCCACTTTGAGTTATTAATTAGCAACGTAGGACCAGCGCGCGACAGTGCAGGAAATAGGGAAAATGTGCAGAGCGGTGGAGGACCGGGATTGGGAAACGCTAACCTACTGCACCCACTCTGACATCAAGGGTTAATGGTTCCAGCAATGTTTTAGTGCTGGTTTAGAGCATATTTTGTGGCACTGGCACCTTTTACGGGTGACCGTACTGCAAAATGGCCTCCAGCTCTGGTTCCAAATTAGGAACTGGACCCAGAACAGCACTGGCACCAGTGCAGTGGAAAAGCAGTTTAAACAGCCTGAAGTTATATATTCAGCTTGGTGTCATGATGTCTTACTCCTGTCATGGGACTCATAAATCAGATTGTACCATAGCATTTAAAACCAACTTCCCCAATACATTTATATTTCTATAAGATAATTATGTCTGTGTATAGAGCTTCACATCAGTGTAAGTATTTGTGTATTTATTGTGTGTAAAAGTGCAGCATATTTACATATTAGTGGTCCTTTGTTTTCCCAGCAACGTGTCCAGGCTGAAAGCACAAGAGATTACGCTCAGTGATGGTGTTTGAGAAGGCTGCTGATGCAGTAATGCAGGCTCTATGTGAGTGTGTGTGTGAGTGTGAGTGTGTGTGTGTATGAGTGTGTCCACAGCACACCTGAACCAGGAAGACACGTGACCCACATGAAAGCACCTGAGGAGAGAGAAGTGGACTTTTATACTTTACTACATTTACTCAGCAAATACGTTGATCCTCACAATCCACCAGACAAATGCAAGAAGACATTTTCAATTTTTTATCAACTTCACTGCAAGACTGTTGTAATGATCTCATTTGCTCTGTGTGTTTCAGTGCAGAAGAATCTGTTGGGAGTGAAGTGGGCTGCTGGGTTCAGACAGTAGGTTAGACACACAGACTGCAGGTAAACAGCAAACAGCAAAAAACACTGACAGAAACAACAACCTAATCTCACACATCTATTGGCACGAAGGAAGGATGCAGGGTATAGGCTTAATTTCCGCTCAGACACGTGTCATGAACACAGACTAAAATAGACTGCAGTAAAGCTCAAATCTCAGAGAACATGTTTTTGGTGAGAACATGTGATAACCGCTGTGAAATTTCACACTCAGCGATGCAAAGTTCTCTCTCTGAAACCAAACACAAATTTACACAAGATTGAGAACCAAAATGCACAAAACATCTCCAGCCATTTCCACTGGACTCTAGTCAAAGTCAGAGTAAACTTTGTCATCTCTGCTATATACTGTAGAGATATACAGAGAGACGAGACGACGTTGCTCCAGTTTTTGTAGTGCAAAAGGAAATAAAGAACAGAGAGCAAACAATGCATACAGAATAAACAATATATAAATAGAATACAAAATATACATTTTAAACTAGGAATGCAATATTAAATATAACTTTAAACTAGAACTAGAAGTAGATGAGAGACAGTTTGGATGCAGTATTTCCTACAAAAGTGGAAGTTGACTTTTACACTGGATGTGCAGGAGGTTAGAAACAGTTTCAATATGAGAAATATATTCAGTCTTTTAATAAAACATATTTTAACAGTAGTGGGGAACCAGGGTCTGTGCAATGTTTTTCAATAATTTGTGTAGAAACAGTTAGTTAGAAAGTGACCAGTGATATATACATTCAATGGTCAATGGTTGTGCAAATAAGTAGCGGCAGTGCAAAATTATTACAGCAGTGCTGTAGTGACAGTCATTTGAGCAGGAATTACATCTTTCCAGAGACAGTTTCAGTGCAACATGAATGAGTCCATGATGGAGGTGGTGTTGGTGATACAGGTGAGGTCGTCTGAGATGTGAACTCCCAGGAACTTGGTGTTTTTTACAGTCTCAACCGTGAAACCGTGCTGAGTGGTGTGTGGGTGGAGCGAGTTCTCCTGAAGTCAATGATCATTTCCTTGGTTTTGTCGACAGGTTGTTGTCACTGCGCCACGCAGTCAGCCGCTGAACCTCATCTCTATACGCCAACTCATCGTTGTTGCTGATGAGCCCCACCACAGTCGTGTCGTCGGCGAATTTGATGATGTGGTTTGAGCTGTGCAGGGCGGTGCAGACGTCGGTCAGGAGTGTGAACAGAAGTGGACTGAGAACGCAGCCCTGAGGAGCTCCGGTACTCAGCCTGATGGTGCTGGAAACGTTGTCGCCGATTCGGACGGACTGAGGTCTCTCTCACAGGAAATCCAGAATCCAGCTACAGAGTGAGGTGCTCAGTCCCAGCTTGCTCAGTTTCATACACAGTCTTTGGGGGATGATGGTGTTGAATGCTGAACTAAAGTCTATGAACAGCAATCTAACATAAGAGTCTTTATTGTCCAAGTGTGAGAGGGAAAGGTGAAGTGCAGTGGATATCGCGTCCTCAGTCGACCTGTTTGTGCGATAGGCAAACTGCAGAGGGTCCAGTGAGTGGGGGAGGTTGCCTTTCACCTGTGCCATGACAAGTCTCTCAAGGCACTTCATGGTGATGGGGGTCAGAGCGATAATCATTCAGGCAGGATACAGAAGATTTCTTTGGCACTGGGATGATGGTGGTGGATTTGAAGCATGCTGGGACGATCATCTGGCTCAGTGATGTGTTGAAGATGTCTGTGAAGTCTCTCAGCACACGATCTGGAATGTTGTCTGGACAGGCAGCCTTTCGTGGGTTGACCTTGGTGAAAGTTCTTCTCACATCAGCTGCAGGCAGAGAGATGATCTGGTCGGTGATGGGAGGCGTGGCTTTCGTCGTGTTCGTGTTGTTCAGTGCATCAAACCATGCGTAGAACTTGTTCAGCTTGTTCAACTTGTTCAGCTCCTCAGGGAGTGTGGCATCCCCCATAAAGTTGTTTAAAATCAACAACCAAAACCAAGTTTAAACCAAGTGACCACCGACTAAGTTTTATACTTTAACGAAAATGGGTTAGAGAAAACAAAACATGCAGGTTAGTTTTCTTTTTTCTTTTCTTGAGGGGTAAGACAACATGTCTGATTTGAGCTAAAATTCCCACTTTACATCATAAGGAGATAAGCTGCATTTTACCATTTGGTTAAGACAGGTGTGGAAAAATGCTATAAAGTAGGAATGCTTTCACAAAGATAAATTCGATTCATTTTTATCATCTTACAAAATGCAAAGTAGGGGTGGATATTGGCAAGGACCTCACGATACGATACGTATCACATACATGGGTCACGACACGATTATATCACGATATATTGCTATATTCTACAGTTCACTGAAAATGTAAAAACAGAGTTGAAATGCAAGTTGCTGTGTACGATCTGAGTGGTCTTAATCAATCACATTACTTTAATAATTCAGCCAAAACAACATAACTCAGAACTGAACTTTAACTTTATTGTCTTTGCATTTTAACACACTGAACCAAAAGCGTTATGATAAAGTCCATAAGATTGAAAATAAGAAATGAAAGTGCCCAGTCAGTTATGTGAGGCTGCTTGTGGTGCATGATTCTCACCCGCTGAAATATCGATTTTTGGAGCTAGAAATAGATATAGTATATCGTGAGAGGAAATATATTAATGTATTGATTTTTTTGCACAGCCCTAATGCAAAGTGAATTAAAAGACAGGAAATCTAACTGAATGAAAATTTGGTGCAAACAGGCCTTGTCCTTAAACCAGCATCAGTTCTTCTAGGTCAGAGTTGTCCAGTTCTGGTCCTGGAGGATCTCCATCATACCTGGTGAGTCAGTTCTGGCTACTACTTTTGATCTGAACTCAAGGATGATGGAAAACCTCCTGAACTGGACACTCCTGCTCGAGGTAGCGTCCTGGTGTCAACATGGAAGTCTAAGTGAACTTTGTCATCTCAGCTATACACAAGTATACAGGATGGCTCCAGTTTCTACAGAGTACAAAGAGGCCAGAGAGAAATATAAACTATAAACTAGACGTAGAAAATCATAGTGTGTGGGGGAACATGTTCTGTTGAGACTTGTTTGGTTCCACACATTGTGCACCAGTAGTGCACCACACCCATACACCCCACACCACGTGAACTTCACTTGCACACTAAAATCACACTAAATTCCACCCCAGCGCCCATTAAGGTCTTTATACGTTACTGAGTGCACATCCTCCTAAATATCTCCAAAATCTGCTTCCTGAGCAATACTGATTCCACCTTAGACCTGGCTCTTGAGAGTATAAAACTCAACTGCTGCTGCTAATACATACCTCTTATTGTTACGATAACTTATACTGGTTGTCACTTCATTGTCACATGCTCTACTCTGCTATGTACAATGCTGCAGCTGCACTTGGCACTTTAAAAAATCATCTCTTTGCACCTGTCCTGCCCTAGCACATTTACAATTTTTACAATGTTTACATTCTCAGGTTTGCACATTTAACTTTATTTAACTTTACGTTCCTTATGTTCCTTATTGTATAATATATAGTTTTATTTTTGTCCTGTTACCCCAACCTCCGTATTTAAGTTAGTATTTATGTTTGTAAGTTTGTATTGTGTCTCTATCTTCCTTGTCTATTGCACAGTTAAAGAGCGGATCAGGATGCATTTCACTGCTTGTTGTACCTGTATAACTTGCACGTGACAAATAAAGAATCTTGAATCTTGAATCTTGAACAGCAAAACCACAAAACTCCATATATATATATACATATATAAGTATTTTTCATTTACTTTTTAATGGTACTGTTATAAAGACGATATTTTATTCATCCTCTTCACTTACATATTTCCCTTGTTTCAGGACTGGAGTTGGTTCACTAGAGATTGCACTACATGTTGTATCATGTATAGCATGGACTATGTGAGAAATGTTGCTGTACGAGTTTATAACCAAGTCACATCAGTGTTAGTTGAGTATTGCAGGACTACTTTTAAAAACACTTGATTTAAACAGAATATTTTTCCAGAATTGTCATGCCG
The DNA here is from genome assembly GCA_032718565.1 of Distichodus sexfasciatus. Taxonomy (NCBI): domain Eukaryota; kingdom Metazoa; phylum Chordata; class Actinopteri; order Characiformes; family Distichodontidae; genus Distichodus; species Distichodus sexfasciatus. Next base: position 5,558 of record JAVGVS010000427.1, on the reverse strand, counting down.
AGGTTTCTGCCTGCTTGTGACTTGTAAAGTACACTTGATCACATGACATTTTCCTGCAGAAATACAGAGAGCTAAACCCAGCAAGTTCCTGTTCTTCCGGCATAAATGCAGCTGCACAGCAGATTTATCCTCCATATTCTACATTTTACCAGAAGAACTGTGGCTACTTCAACCTGTCTCCCAAGCTTTATGTTTTGGCATTTACATTTGTGAGCTTAGAAGCAGATCAACTAGAAACACTGCATAAATATTCACACTTATGAACAATATCAATATCAGTACCAAACATTCAAGGTTTTTACTTTTATCACTTTTACAAATGACAGCTGTAAAACAGCAACAAGAACAACAGCAACAAATTGCAGTTACTTTACTTACATAATCAGCAGAAGTCCCACTAGAAGCAAGGACAAAAAAAACTGAATTCAGGGCGTTTCCACATCTTTTCATACACATTTCACATGCTACCAAACCAAGGACGCCTTCACCTTACTGGGCCTTTAATATCATTTTGTTACCATCTTGGAGCTGTGAGGATTTCAGGTCTTTTTACATCATCACTCTCCTCTACACCTGCTGGTCTTGTAGTAATAATAAATGTCCAGCACACGAAGAGCAAACTGTAAAAATGTGACGCCTTCCTGTCATAATTACAGCAGAAGTGGCAAAGAATTCTGATACGAACCTAGATGCCACCTGCAGAGAAAATACTGATCAAGAGGAAAACAAGAAGCTAGTCGCAGGTAAAAATGTATCATGTTCTCAAGCGTCACAGAACACAGAGCAGAAGCCTGATATGCTGTGTGATCACAGGTTGTTTTTATTGTGGTCACTTAACATGGAAGTGGTGATGTTCTCAGCTCATGTGGCAGCTCTCAGCTCATGAACTGGAGATAAGGTTGATGTCTGTATTTACGCTGGTGTAGTTTGAATTGATCATCATCTGTTATTGTTTTCACCCGTCCTTTATCGTTCGATTTCTTCTTCTTTATTTAAGCCAGTTCGATCAGGGTTAGAATTGGGCTGATTCCTCATTATAACGTCTTCTACTACTAAATGCTGTATTCTACACCATTTTTCACCTGTGTGTTCTCTCAGCACCAGAGCAGGAGAGACAAGCTGATGCAGCGACGGTTGGATGAACTTCAGTCTGGAATTTTGATTGCTTTTGACACTGTCAGTTTGAGTTTTTATTTGTCCTTCCTGCATTCTTGTCCTCCATTTTCCCACCAGCACAGAAACAAACACCACATGACAGATGTTTTCTAAAACAGACTTTATTGGAAATATTTTTGTTATGCAGAAGATAATTATTTAATAATTTATTTAAAGAGTATTCCATATTTTAATGATAAGCAGTGCTGTGTGTAATCCCCCACCAGTCCCATCTTCTCACTACATTTACAACATTTAGCAAACATTCTTATCGGGAGCGACTTCCATCTCCTAATGTCAGGCACAGTCTCCCTGCAGCAACTTGGGGTTAAAGGTCCTGCTCAGAGACCCAGTGGTGGTAGTGCTGGACGAGGATCTGAACCCATGACGTCTTGGTGCACAGACGAGTGTCCTAACCACTAGACCACCAACATATATATAAGAAATAGTTTATTTTATTTTTTATCTTCTTCCCCTTATCTCCTTTTTTTTAAAGTTTTTAAGTTTGTATTTGTATCTCTATTTAATTTTTGCCTTAATTGCACAGTCAAAAGAGTGGATCAGGATACATTTCACTGCATGTTGTACCTGTATAATTTGCACGTGACAAATAAAGAATCTTGATCTTGAATCTTGAATGTGTGTGTGTGTGTGTACATTTAGTTTGTACACTGGAAGTGAAAGGAAGAGCTTTGCTTTAGATGCTGATGTTTCATTCAAATAAACACAAAAGACCCTTTTAAACTATTTATATTACATGTTGTCATTACAAGCAGTACAAACTGTAACAAAACCTTCTTGTTCCCTGATGTGTGCAAATGTATTAATGAAAACCTTCCACCGGAGCTGCATGTTAAGGGTTGGGTCGAACTTCGTTATAGTTTTTAATGACCTGTGAGAAGCGAATGATTTTTATGTCTTCAGGTTTGGCTTTGAAGTCTTGCCACAGGTACTCTGATGACAGCACTTTGGTGGGCTTGTTGTACAGGAAGTATCTGTTCAGGTGAGACTCCTCCTGCCACGCTGCCTCAATGGAATTGGCAGCATCGATGTCCAGATTGATACGGCAGATTTGTACCAGTTTGTACACTTCACTCACACGACCGCCGAACACTGCACCACCGTAGTAATAGTCACCTTGACCCTTGGGGATGTAGGCTCGAGACTTGGGTTGGCGCTCGTATGGGAATTGGTCACGTGGTGTACTGTAGTAACCAGGGTGAATCACACCAACAATGCTGTCCAGACTCTCAGCTCCCCAGCGACCGTAGAATTTGGTGTCCACATCCAGGCAGAAGATGTAGTCAGCCTCGTTGTCCAAACGGTTCTCAATGAGCTTCTCGATCATTTCCATCCTGCGTAGTGTGATCTCCTGCCAGCGATCCGAACTGGCAACCTGCATTGTTATCAAGCGTCGTTCAGGTCCCATTGCTACCATGGGAACCGCCTCAGGCTGATCGGTAAAGACGTAGTAATGCACACGGTAACCCAGCATGTAGTGCTGCTCTGCTGATTCCAGGAAGTCCTTGAGGAAGCGCACATACCTGGTGAGGATCGGGAGAGGAATTGTTGGTAATGATATAAACCCTTCACTTTATTAGTTTGTTGTAGATGTGTCTGATCTAAACGCAGCAGTGACATTGATGTGTAATATGTCCAGCAAAACTGCTGTCTTACACACTCGTAGCAGCACAACACACACACACCGTCTCACCAGCATGTCAGTGCCACTGCTCTGTGAATGAGCTCAAAAGCAGCAGCTGCACTGGGCTCCTGTAGACAGGAACTGCACAGTGATCACTAGGTTGGAGGGGCAGACTAGACATGACAATAGTAAAAAGTGCTGCTTTTAGAGGAGGAATTCATCAAAGTGTTTGACAAAAGTTTGGGATGCTGATGTGGATGTTAGCTGCGTTTGCCTATGAAATTATTTCTGAGTGTTTCATTAGAGAGAGATGAAGTTAATGTGTATCATATGAGCATCATGTTGCCCTGAGCGACGGTGAGCTGCTGGTGACTTACTTCCCCAGAGCAAACACAGTGGTTGCCACGGTGATGTTCTGCTTTTTGTACATGTCATCAATCACAATTGGGTCAAATGTTTTTTCCCATATGATAGGAGCTGACCATGGGGTCACGGTGATGACATCTTTACGCCTGTGTTACATATGCACACACACAGATAGACTCAAAGGTCAGAACAAATAAGTAAGCTAGGCTTGCACACACACACACACACGCTTTTACTTACCCATATAACACACTGGGCTGTTTGTACAGAAGCCTACAAAAGAACATTTGTGTAATTATTGGAAAAATACACTTCAGTACGACATTGTGGACAAGGCAGTGACACATCTCTTATTTGACTTAAAACTGAATTATTTTAACCGAATAACGTTCAGTACAGAATACACTACCCTGACCATAAAACCTCAAAATTCTGTGTTTTTGTTAATGGTGTACGAACAACTTAGAAAACTTTATTATTGTCATTAACTGTGTGTATGTTTGTGTTTGAACACACCCCTGAGAGGAGATTAAGTTTATTTGCTTGTGACTCGCTGGGCTCCTGCAGAAACATAAAGGTGAAGGTGAAGAAATCAGTTTAGCACTCAAGTTGCACAATGTCCACGTTCTTCAAAACACCCGCAACACTGGCCCTCATTCAACGCTGTTTAAACCCACTTCCACACGTTTCATCAGAATTTCTTATTTGAGAGTTGGTCCAAGTTCTAAAAAAAACAGGAAACAAGTGCTTTTACACCCAATTTTACTGCATTCATGTTTGGGCAAAATGTCAGCTTTTTATGTTTATTTAAATCTGCAGTTGTATATTATTAAACTATTTAAATGTCTTAACTTTCTTACGAAACTAAGAACATATTGTTAAAAAGGGTCAATTTGTATTGTCATATGATTTGCATATGATTTTGCACGCAGGAACTGAAAGGTGAAGGCAAAGCAAGTGTTGAATGCAGGCTGCAGCAGGATGAAGGAGGGGGCGAAATGGGAACAAGGGCTGTTATTAATATTCAGTTAGTTTTGTTCCTCTGTGAATAGCATTAATACATGTAAAAATATAATAAGAAAACAGGATGTGCGTAATCCAAGTTACGCCCGCAGTACAACCGGTTTTTCTTGCTGGTAGGCTTCCTTATTACAACTTCATGACATTCTTTAACTGACACAGGGCATTAATACCCTAACTCATTACATATTGAATAAAGCTGCTGCTGAACAGATTTGATCTACTCCAATTTGTGATGACGAGGTGTGAAAGAGAGCGATTTGAGTATTTAAGGTTCAGCAAATTTATGCACAAAGAGATACATTATTTCCTGTATTGACTAATGAAAATGGCTTTGTAAATGTAATAACTCACATTAAATCCAATGTGCATCTGAAGACATCAAGCCGCTCATTCAGCCTAAACAAGCACAAATAATTTAAATTAAGCCCCAATTAAACAGTAATATTTGTTTATAGAAGAGGCACATAAAAATATGAAGTTACGGGTTAGCAGTTAATTTAAGTAGAAACGTGTATGCTTTAGTTACCCAAACCAGGATGTAGTGTATGCGAGGTAAAAACACCTGAAAAGACAAAATCTGCACTTAGTGAGAATATAGACGAGCTGATGTCAAATGTTCCTTTTCAATCGCAGTTTTTCTTCAAACGCGTTTAAAGGTGAGAGCGTCTTTTACACCAGTGCTTACATTACATCAGACATCAAAAAATCTAAAAACGACGAAGGACTACATTTCTACACAGCTGTTATAATAACATAGAAATAAAGCCTGCTCTACTGTACTAAGTACAAGGACGTTCTACGTGGAAACGACAGGTTGGTTTGTTTACAGCCACTCCCAAACACCGGATGGTTTCCATACGATAGCTCTTTAGAAAACTTATACAATAAAATAAGAAAGGCACCTAAAAGCACAGATGTCTCGGTAACATGACACCATTTAACTGCTGAACAGTACATAAACACAATTTTTTTGACATATCTGTGCTACAAAACAAATAAGAAATGAAAATGGAAAGCACTGATACCAGATGCCAGATATGCTAAACCCTGTCAAAAAATGCACCATGTATGTAAAATAAAAATAAAGAAAACGAAAAAAGAAAATTCGACAATCAACATCTTAATACAACCGTGATATATTCTTACTTTAAACCGTTCATATTTGTACAACTTCGGTTCAAAACCTTTTCTCAACTGCATCAACTATGTTTAAAGACATTTAATGGAGCACAGAATGCAGAGAAGAACAAATTAAAATCCCCGTTTTCCGATGAACACGACATTTTTAACTTAAGCTATTTCTAAAAATCAACATTTGGTCATCCGACTGCAGTAATAATAATAATAATAATAATAATAATAATAATAA